>PVIH01019345.1:24182-35783 GCA_004025045.1 Sigmodon hispidus | reverse complement strand
ATGGGTCAGTGGGACCATAGGACTGTATGCTCCCTGCCCAGGGAGGGGATGGGGAGTTGCAGAGGAAAAAAAAAAAAAAAGTGACCAGATGTGTTGGGAGGGGGAGGAGACCTTGAATAAGGATATACAGGGATGGAAAAAAAAAAAATTCAGAGGGAAAGATGAACACAAAGAAAATATAGGTGTAGCAATCTTATTTCTATGTCTACCCGTGATAAGCCATGCTTATCATTCTTATCCTCTATATAGTTATTGTTAACTCTTCCACATTTTAAATTCTTTTTACTGTGTTTTTTTTTAATAAATACAAAATAAAGGAAAAAAAAAAGAATAAACAGTTGACCCAACCATAGTATACAATGTATCATATATATACATGCACATATTTATCTTGTGGATTCCCTGAGGGTTGAACTAGATTCTGTCACTGTGACTGGCCTTCTTTCTCCTTGTGACCTCCTAGGCTTCTCTGCCTCACTGCATGTCACTGGCAATACATCGTGTTTTCTTCATTTCCCATTTCTGCAGAAAGCATCTATCTTTCAGGACAAATGGTGACTTAGAGCTGGACAAGTGACTGAATGGAAATAGTGCCTAATAGAATGACAATAAGTGATCAAAGACGGCAAAAAAGTGAATCTAAGAGCCTGCTCATAGAAGACAGGGGTCCTGAGATCAAATACATTTTAGAACCCCAAATAAAAATATGAATCACACCTTAATCAAGGCTATTATGTTGGATGTTCTGACTTGATAAGCCTCATAATAGCAGACATTGAGTACTGCCACTAGGAAGTCTTCTGAGCATTTATAAAAGCTTTTATTTGAGCATCACAACATGTTATGAAGTGTACAGTCATCACCATCACCATTATCGTCATCTTTTACGTAGGGAGAAACCAAAGCACAAATGTGTTAGTCACCTTACAAGGTCACTCGGCTTTAAGTGGCACATTTGTGACATTGGCTGTGGGAGCACTTGTTTTTGTACATACTCCTTCACTTAGTCTTGCCTCCTTAGTAATTACAGTTCTTCATAGTCAAGAGTGGTGTGACTTACATGCTAGCAGCCAAAGCCACACCTTGTGAACAATGATGGATGTTCACTTTGTGCTGTAGTTTTATTTGTCACAAAACTCCTGAGAAGGAATGCCCTAATTTTTACTAAACAGGAATCTAGGATGATTAAGACAATCTGTGCATAACCAGAACTACTTTCCTGTAGCTAGTGAGAGGCTTCATGTTGTATTTAGTTAGCTTCTGAGACATGATTTGTGTGCATGCAGAAACAGTTATTACCTCATCTAGAATAAGAAATAGTTTGTCCTAGAGCCAAGCATGAAGGACCAGAGCCTAGGAACACAGGATTGGATTTTACCCAATACTACATTCCAATATTGTAACCAGTTAATGAAGATTTTACAGTTACAGAACAAAAGAAAATCTTAAATCAAGGCACTGCTCAAATACATTGGTGGAACCTTTGATAGTGCAGCAGGGGAATGTCTGCTGTAGATCCCAGAATCTGTGTGACAGCATTCTTAGACTTTGGATTGATGGAACTTAGGAGTCTGACAATAGATTCTTAAACTAGTTATCTAACAATCATAAGACTTAACACACAAGTGGGCTGTGAATGGTTATAAAAGGCATTCAAGAGAACCCAAGGTATTTCGGTTCTTGACTTGTAGCATTTCAATTCTTAAGAGTTATGGATGTTGTGGAACAGTCCTTCTGCACACTGTGAATATATATTATTTTCATTGGTTAATAAAAAGCTGGCAAGCCAGTAGCCAAGCAGGAAGTATATACCAGACAGCTAGACACACAGGACTCTGGGAGAGTAATAGTGGAGTCAGAAGATATACCAGTCAGCCACAGAGGATGCAGAACATGTTGAAAATAAGGTAATAACCCATGAGCCATGTGGTTGTCTATGAAGCATAGACAAGAAATAGGGGTTAATTTAATTGTAAGAGTTAACTCATAATAAGCCTAAGCTATTTGTCAAGCATTTATAAATGATGTTAAATACTTCTGTCAATAATTTGGGAGCAGGTAGTCAGGACAGGAAAATTCCAACAATATATGGCATTCCAATGTGAGGCCAAAATTTCTACAGAAAACCTGACAAAACTTTAAAAAGGATTCTAAAACACAGGTAAAGCACGGTTTCTTGGTAGCTGCATTTTCTTGAGTGGGCTTTGTTTGCTGGTGGTTCCTTTAAGAGAAGGCTTCCTAACTTGCTACTAACTGCAAAAACAGGTGACTCTTTGAGAGATCTTGCTAACAAACACTTAAAAGGTGGCTGTGAACAGCAAGTGACACACAGCTGCTGAGTGGCAATGTAGAACCAAACAACTTCCCAGAATTAGGGTGCTAAATAAGACTTTCAGAACTGGCAGTAAAGGTACTTCTGACATAAGACTAGACTCTTAGGGAACCAAGGGGAGGAGCCAGCCTCCAACATGCCATGCGAGGTGTCTTAAATGAAATAGTGTTCTTTTTGACTTAATCAAAAGACTAAGCATCCCACAGTTGCAAAGGTCTTATAAAATGAGTAGTGGAATGATATAACCCTACTTTTGCAATGTGCCTTTAAAAAATGTTTTTAAGCATCATAAACTCAGTCAATTGTACATGTTAAGGTATACCCATTGAAACATTTGGACAAACAGGTATACTAGGAGAAAAATCATACATCACTATCCTCTGAACTTGGTTTTCTTAGCTATCTTTTCATCATTGCACCTGTCTGATCCCTGTACCTGTACCTGTCTTCTCCTTTACCCCCAGTACTAACTGATCTTTATGAGACTATGGATTGTCTTACAATTCCAAGAATTGTGCTAATAGAATAATGAACTGTTTGTCATCTAGGTTTATGGAAGCTTGGGTTTCTATCTGAGACCTTTACTGATTTTTCCCCAAGTCGTAAGAGCTAAATACATCGAGCACATGGTTTTTTTTTTTGTTGCTGATGAGTTTTCTTATGTGATGTGTGTATACAAATCATTTCATTTTATGATTGGGTTTATTTTATACTGTTGGTTTTTCAAAATCTTATGTATGGTTTAGTTATTATTCACTCTACAGACATGTGCTTTTCCAGTATTTTCTCTTAGTATATAGCATATGTCTCAGTCCTTGAATATTTATAAAAAAGAAACAAAAGTTAACATTTTTATGGAGACTGATTTTTCTTCTCATTTATATAATGGGAGTTGTGTTGTATCTAAAACATCATTGCTGAACCAAAGTAAAAATCTCTCTTCTGTGTAGCTTACTAATTTAAAAATAAAATTTAATTCTTGACCATTACTTCTAACATACGGTACAATTGACTTGATTTCTTTATATTTTTCCTTCACATAGGTAGTTAGTAGCTTTGAGCTACATTAGTGAACAGCACAATTCTCTTCCCCATCTCTGGGGGAAGAGGGTGAACATGTTTATGTATGTGTGCATGCTGGTGTTCATGGAGGTCAGATGTCAATGGCAGTTGTCTTCCTTACTTTTCACCAGGGTTACAAACGTGTATCACTGCTCTCTTCTTTTAATGTGGGTACTGAGGATTCTAATCCAGGTCCTCAGGCTTGGGCAGTGAGCATTTTCCTGCATGAGCCATCTCCTCAGCTCAAGCATGGCTTTTCTCTCACCCTTTTAACATAGGAAATGCAGGACCCAGGTGGTGACCCTTTCCACTTAGTAAAGTGATGGGTCTCTGGTTGGGTAGAAAAGGTAGAGCTGGGAAGATTTCAGATTCTTTTATCTTTCAGTTTCTTCCATCTCAATTTTGTTTACAAGTCTTCACATTTCATTCAAATTTAGTTTCAATATTGAGATTTTATAGCTCTAAAACAGTCATGTGCTTGCTGACTGAAAAGCACAAAGAAGCTATTTTTGCAGTGGTATTGATGACTGCAGAATCAAGGCTGAAAAGGAGGGACATAGAAGGCTTCTGTGACAACCCCTACCCTCCTCCGACCCTCCCTAAAAAGGAACACCCTAGACCAGAAACCACTGAAGAGAGCTCTTAAAAATTGTGATAAGGATGCTGAAGTATAGATCTCCATAACTGATGGCTTCTGACAGGGTTTGAGAAGGGAAGGATTCAGTTTTCTTTAAGTGGTTGGCTACTGGGAGTTTGACCATGCTCCAGTAAGTATATAGGTAACACAAATTGAACTCATGGATCATCATCATCTTTTTCTTCTTCTCCTTCTCATTTCTTCTTCTTCCTCTTTCTTCTTCCTTTTCCCCTTTCCTACTTCCTCTTCTTCTTCCTCTTCCTCTTCTTCCTTCACCTCCTCCTCTGCCTCCTCACCATCCTTCTTTTCTTCTTTTGGGAGCAGATTACAAACGTGAGAGACAAACTTGAGATGACTGGAAAGTGAGCGTGATCTGGATTCATAATGTGAAATTCTCAAACAATCAATAGAAATATTATGTAGGCTAAAACTCTCTAAAATCCTAGCTAAAGACAAAATAATTAGGAAGACAGAAGGTAAGAATAGATCTTTAAAATGTACTTACTCCTCACAGAAAATATGCCAAATCAGTACAAACTCAAGGAACTAATTAGATACTATAGAAAAAATTCAGAATATAAAAATACATAAAATCTAATTTTTTTCTGGAGAAATAACAATAACTAGATGTACATGTAGTTAATAATATCATACAACAGAAATAGCAGCACTGCCAAGAAGGAGACCCAAAGACAAACCTACAAATATAACACAATCCTTTTTAAAGAACTACAAGGTGCTAATGCAATCAAAATAAAATGAATCACTGGCTAGCCATCACACTGCACACCATGGTTCTTTCACTATATTACTTTTTAACCTCTGACTCATCATTTCTTGGCATATTTGTACTTCACAATTATTGCTATGTTTCTCTGGGCCTTGTTACTTAAATGATTGATATGATTAATACACTGGTTTCTTGTGTGATGTGGTTATGGGTAAGTAGGCTATGACAGATATATGAAGAACAACAGGTCACATCTTTTTTTGGAGTGTTTGCTCTGCCCTCTTTATATGGGTTCTGGGAACATGCTCATGCATACCTCATGTATTTTTCACCAAGCCAACTCAATATATATATATCTTTAGCTATGTGCTGGACACTAACACTAAATGAAGAAAAGGTGGTCAAATATACACTAAAATTAAATTATTCTCATATTATGCCTGTGTAAGTTATGATACCAAGTTTCCTGGAGATATCAAAGATATCCTGTGGGGTTTGTGAAATATATAATTCTTACTTTTACATGGAAACTCTCTTTCAGCCAATTTAAGTGGCTTGGGCTTTGGCTTGAAGATTTGCCACCCAAGATCTCTCTTCTTGTGCTGAAAATTCCTAATAGAATTGAACCCAAAATGGAATAGATGAAGTACCTCAGATTTCAAGCAGTCTTGTTATAGTGAAGTCACTATACATGGTCACATGGTAGAAACAAATTTTGAGGCTGCCTTTGAATAAAATAACTAGTGTGTCTTCCGGGTGCACATCCCTAGTTTGTGTATGGAGATGGGAGTGAAAGGTATTAATCTTTTATGTACGAATGAATGTCAACAGTAAACATTTTCCTGTGAGCACCATAATCAAAGTATGTGAGAGTAGACTTACCATGGCACAAGTCAAGACTAGGGGTTTCTTGTACATTCATCCCTCCAGGTTTCTGAGGCAAATAGAGGCTTTGCATCTTGGCAATAGTGAAGTATTTCCTGCAGGCTGCTGCCCAGAGCCTCACCTCGCTGCCAACACCATCACCTGCATTGCCTTTCTTTAATCCTTTCTTTGGTACTTGAAATTTGCTCTGCTGTGCCAGGTTAAGCTATGCTCAGAGATTTCTTATCCCCTTCTAATAGCTTCCTTTTGTGGAAATATAGCTTAAAGTGTAGTTGCAGCAGACAGTTTTGAATCATGCAACCTCTCTAGAGACAGTCAAGGAATTCATTTCGATGCCAAGATTCTCCCAACCCACTTCTTAGGAGACAGATGAGATGAACATTTCCCAAGGCTTCTGAGGCTGAACTTAGTCTTAATGATCTTTCTCTCTGCTTATTACCTTGCCTCAAAGTAACATACATTACTATATAAAAGACAAAGTCATGTGAAAAAGAGGAGAAATTACTGACAAAACCAAGTTGAAAAGCTAGTGGGAGAGATTTCAGATCAATAGAAGTGGGGAAGAATGGTCCAGAGGAGGCAGATACTGACAGTGGTTGTCCTAGCGACTGGGTTAAGGACCCTAGACTTCAGATGACCACTTTGAGAGTTCTGACTATTCTTGGTGCTTTCTATTGACTGTTTTATTTACTAAGTAGTAACTGTTTACATAAAGTCGGTTTTGTACTGTTTGAGATCAGGATGTTTTGGTTAGCTATGCCATACAACGAACACAGTCTGATGGTATTTCAGCAAGGATGACCAACATGTATCAGAGGGATTCCCCTAAGACTAAAATGAACTTGAAAACTTTCTATTGCCCAGTGACTTAGGAGCCCCTCATACTTTGTAGTGTAAAGCATTATCCATATGTTTATGGTGATGCTGCTGTAATCAAATCTATGTTACCAGCTATAGAATACTGTAGCAATATTATCGTGTACAAAGCACAATATTTGGCAATGGTTCTAGATGTCTGTACTTTTGATTTATTTACTATATTATGCTTTTTATTGTTACTTCAGAGTGTGTCCCTGATAGAAAAGTGCTTGCTATAAAGCACCACGCTGTGTTATAGCAATGGAGGGTTTACATAGTACGTACTTAGGGCTTGATGTGATCAAGAGATATGTTGGCAATTGACTGATATGGCATTTAGGGCTGTGATATTGTTCTCTATCACATTCACATATTGACATAAATGGGTTAGTGATGAGTTTCTCACAACATAACCCTATCATTCATTAATGCATGGCTATATTTTAAAGGATAACTGCAGCCAATGAATAAGCCAGCATAGTGGATATAATTGAACTTAATTAAGCTCAAGGGTATTACTAATTTTAATAAACACTTGAAAAGTCAAAAGTTATGACCACAAACATCCTTAGATTTGGTTGAGCTCACCCAAAAGTACCATGCTGGGTATACCGTACCATGGTTTTCTTTGCTCCCCACATTCTGGCTACATGACAAGTTCCTATTTAGACCCTAATTCTAGGTCAGTTGGTCACTCTGGCTATCTTTGTCTCAGCATCTGGGCAGTATAATCACCACATTATCCAGTAGGTACACAGGAGGGACACTGTTGTGTTTGACATGCCCTATTCCTCTCAACCTGCCTAGTAGGTGTCTTAGGTAATTATAGATGTCTTGAGCAATTATCTTTAATTTTATAGCCAAAGATCATTGGGGCTGGAGAGATGGCTCAGCGGTTAAGAGCACTGTCTGCTCTTCCAGAGGACCCAGGTTCGATTCCCAGCACCCACATGTCAGCTCACAACTGTCTGTAGTTCCAGTTCCAGGCAAACACCAAGGCAAATAAATAAAGTTTAAGAAAAAAAAAAAAGATCATTGAAAACTGGAATAGGCAAATGGTGGCTAAAAAAAACCCCTGTCTTTTAGGACTTCAAAATAAAGACAAGAACTACCCTAAATCAGGTGTGTGTGTGTGTGTGTGTGTATGTGTGTGTATGTGTGTGTGTGTGTGTGTAGGGCGGATGCTTATAAAATATAATAAGGTTCAAGCCTTACTTGTAAAGACAAGTCTTTGGCAAATCTATGAAACACAGTCTGAGCTTTTGGCAGGACTGAGAATATACAACCATTTGGGGACATTTCCTACCTGTACATATGCTGAACCTCCTCCTTTCTCTGCACAGATCACCTGACTTAACAGCACACATCTGCTTTTCCTCCATCTATGGATTTGTGAAATGCACTCATCCAGATTTCCAACACTGAAGAGGAATAGCCTTAATGCTATTTCTGGCCCATGGGATGCAGTTGGGGATTTCTGTGCCTGCTTTAACAGATGGCTGGAAGCAACTTAAGGGTTTCAGGTCCTACCGTTTGGGTGAGTGTCAAAACTAACTTTATTATTTTATGTTTTCAAGCTGGCAGACATCAAATCTCTATGATTTGCCTCACAGGAGCTTGCAAGCACCAGCTCATTTTATGTCTGTGTCATGGAGGTAGACTTTTTCTACAGTTATTATTGCTATAGGAAATTAGATTATTTGTGGAAGCAAAAGAAATAGTGACCACAGTATATGTGCTGATAACAAAGGAACAAAGGAGAAAAGAAAAACCCTGTCCAAAAGCATCCTCACCAGAATCTTGATAATGCTGGATATGCTTTCTTTTGTATTGTTCATGTTTCTCTATTAAATGACATTGTAGCACATGACAGTCACTACAAACTAAATACTAATAAAATTTAATAGGTCCTTTTCATAAGGGTAAACAATGAAGGGGTAGACATGTTAAACTACTTTACTGATTTACAGACTTCCTGTGCATTTGTCTGATCCTCTGCACAGGTATGCAGAACAAAAAAGGTGTTGTTGTTTTATGGATAGAAAGGCAGAATTTAGTTTATTATACATAGTAAATAAATGGTATGGATAAGATTCAAATCTGAGTTTTCAAAATCCAGAGGCTTTAACTCTACTTTGCTTGACTGAAAAATTGTGTGTGGTAAGAAGGAAGGTTTAGACTCCATGGAGGCTAGGGAACAGTGGTGGCAAGAGTATCCCGGCTGCCAGCAGTCAGTGATGATAACTGAAGTAACCCTTGGGCCCAGCAATGGTGAGCTAGGTGTCTGGAGAAAGCCTCCTAAGGAAGTGTTATCCATGGGGTAAAAGCTGTCATTGAAAGGAGGAGGAGTAAGGAGAAGGACAGGAGGCCCAATATGACAATGAGACAGGGATCCAGTGCAGTAAGCTGAGCTTCAGTCAAAGGTAAGTTAGAAGATTAGTAAGACTCCCACTATTCTTTAAGTTATGCATATGTAAAAGTTCCTTAGATGTTTGATATGCTTATTAATTGAAGGTATGCCTTCAGGCCTGGTAAGATGGTTCAGTGGACAAAGGCACATGTTTCACAAGCTAGACAACTTTGGAAACCACATAACTGAAAGAACTGACTTTATGAAATTGTTTTCTGGCTGTTCATATATGTGCCTCTCCTGATACTAAACAGAATAAGGCTAAAAATGTTTTCAAAAAGCAGTCCCAGCCTTAGGCAATAGCTGGGGGTAGTGATGCAAGCAAATGAAGTCAGAACTCAGTAGCTTGTGAACAGTGACCTCAATTCATGCCTACATATACTCTATCAGACCCACTGCTCACATAATTTATGATCTTTGAAGTTCCTTGTAAAAGGAAGTGTTGTTCACCGAATGAAATGGTTGTCTATGCTTGAGAGAGTTGGCGTTGCTCATCACACCTTTTCTATCCCTGTGACAAAATGCCTGAGAAAAATCAACGTAGGATGAGGAAATACTGACTTTAGCTCATAGTTCAAGAAGTTTTGGTCCTTAAAGACTGTGACTTTTTGATCCCTCCATGGGAGAATGGAAAAACCACAGAAGGGCACATGTGGTAGAGGATAGTGAGTCACTTCATGGTGGACAGAAAGAAGAGGGAAAAGGCAAGTATGGGTTGAAATGGGGGGGCGGGGGACAGGGTTAGAGAGTACATTTCCATGACCTATTTTCCCCAGTTAGTCTCCACTTTCTAACAATACCATCATCTTATGAAGCCATCAAAAATCGGGTCTTTTATCTAGGCCAGTGGCTTCATGATCCAGTCAGTAATTGAATCCATTATCCAGTGCCCAAGCTTTCTTTATTTTTATTTTGTTTATTATTATTATGAACAAGGAAGTCACACTTTCTTTTTTTCTTCTTTATTTATTTTGTATTTATCAAAAAAACAGTAAAATGAATTTAAAATGCTGAGAAGTTAACAATAACTATAAAGAAGATAAAAATTATAAGCATGACTTATCAAGGGTGATAATGCAAATAAGACTGCTACACATATATTTACTTTGTGTTCAGCTTTCCCTCTGAATTTTTTTTTCCATCCCTGTATATCCTTATTCAAGGTCCCTTCCCCCTCCCACCACATCAGGTCATTTTTCTTCTCCGCAACTCCCCATCCCCTCCCTGGGCAGGGAGTAGACAGTCCTATGGTCCCACTGTCCCAATAATATTTGGATCAGTCTCCACTCCGGGTCAAATCCAGTTTTGTCCATCCTCCCTCAAGAGTGAGTCAGATATTCCTATAGTTGGAGTGGGGTCCAAAGGGTCAGTCTAGGGTGTTTCTGATCCCAAGCTGTTCAGTGGTTGTGGTTTGCAGCTTGGGCATGCTTGGTTTTTTTTCTTGTTTGTTTGTTTAGAGACCACTAATGAGTGAGTACATCCCCTGCTTGTCTTTCTGAGATTGTGATACCTCACTCAGGAGGATATTCTCCAAATCCATCCATTTGCCTGCAAATTTTAGGATATCATTTTTTCTTACCGCTGAGTAGTATTCATTGTGTAGATGTACTACAGTTTGTTAATCCATTCTTCAGTTGAGGTACATCTAGGTTGTTTCCATGTTCTTGCTATTACAAATAATGCTGTTATGAACATAGTTGAGCTAATACCTTTGGAGTGTGAATGTGACTCTTTAGGGTATACACCCAGAAGTGGTATTGCTGGGTCCTTGGGGAGACTGATTCTCAATTTTCTGAGAAACCGTCATATTGCATTCCAAAGTGGCTGAACAAGCTTACACTCCCCCCAACAATGGAGGAGTGTTCCCCTTGTTCCACATCCTCTCCAACATAGGATGTCATCAGTGCCTTTTATCTTAGCCACTCTAATAGGTGTTGGGTGGTATCTCAAAGTTGTTTTGATTTGCATTTCTCTGATGGCGAAAGATGAAGAGCACTTTTTCAGGTGCCTTTCAGCCATTTGTAGTTCCTCTGCTGAGATTTCCCTTTTTAGATCTGTACCCCATTTTTTGATAGGGTTATTCAAGGTTTTGGGCTCTAAATTCTTGAGCTCTTTATATACCTTAGAGATCAGTCCTCTATCACTTGTAGGGTTTGTGAAAATCTTTTCCCATTCTGCAGGCTGTCATTTTGTCCTATTGACAGTGTCCTTGGCTTTACAGAAGCTTCCCAGCTTCAAGAGATCCCACTTATTGATTGTTGGTCTTAGTCTCTGTGCCACTGGTGTTATATTTAGGAAGTGGTCACCTGTGCCAATTTGTAGAAGTGTGTTTCCCACTTTCTTTTCTATTAAGTTCAAAGTGGTTGGGGTTAAGTTAAGGTCTTTGATCCACTTGGATTTGAGTTTTGTGCAGGGTGACAGGCTCGGATCTAATTGCATTTTTCTACAGACTTCCTTCCAGTTATGCCAACACCATTTGTTAAATAAGCTATCTTTTTTCCATTGAATGTTTTGGGCCTCTTTGTCAAAAATCAGGTGTTCATAGGTTTTGGGGTTAATGTCTGGATCCTCAATTCTATTCCATTGGTCCACAAGTCTGTTTTTATGCCAGTACCAGGCTGTTTTTATTACTGTAGCTCTATAGTATAGCTTGAAGTCAGGGATGGTGATACCTCCTGAGGTTCTTT
>PVIH01019345.1:0-24082 GCA_004025045.1 Sigmodon hispidus | reverse complement strand
TATCCTGGCTTTCCTGTTATTCCAAATGAAATTGAGTATTGTTCTTTCAAGGTCCAAAAAATATTGTGTCGGGATTTTGATGGGCAGTGCATTGCATCTGTAGATTGATTGCCTTTGGTAGAATTGCCATTTTTACTATATTGATCCTACCAATCCAGGAACATGGGAGAGCTTTCCATTTTCTGATATCCTCTGCAATTTCTTTCTTCAGTGTTTTAAAAGTTTTGTCAAATAGGTCTGTTACTTCTTTGGTTATAGTTACTCCAAGGTATTTAATACTATTTGCAGCTATTATGAAGGGTAATGTTTCCCTTATTTCTTTTTCAGCTCTTCTATCTTTAGTGTATAGAAGGGCTACTAATTTCTTTGAGTTAATCTTGTATCCTGTTACATTGGTGAAGGTGTTGATCAGCTGTAGCAGTTCCTTGGAAGAATTTTGTGGGTCACTTATGTATACAATCATATCATCTGCAAATAGAGATAGCTTCACTTCTTCTTTTCCAATTTGAATGCCCTTAATCTCTTTTCGTTTCCTTATTGCTTTAGCTAAAACTTCAAGAACTATATTGAATAGATAAGGGGAGAGAGGACATCCTTTTCTAGTTCCTGACTTTAGTGGGATTGCTTTGAGTTTTTCTCCATTAAGTTTGATACTGGCTGTCGGCTTCTTGTAAATCACCTTTATTATATTTAGGTATTCTCCCTGTATTCCTGATCTCTCCAGGACTTTAATCATAAAGGAGTGTTGGATTTTGTCAAAGGCTTTTTCCACATCTAAGGATATCATCATGTGGCTTTGCTCCTTTAGTTTGTTTATATGATGGATAACATTTACGGTTTTTCATATGTTAAACCAACCCTGCATTTCTGGGATGAAGCCTACTTGGTCGTAGTGGATGATATCTTTTATACATTGTTGTATACTGTTTGCCAAGATTTTGTTGAGAATTTTCGCATCAATATTCATGAGGGAAATTGGTCTGTAAATCTCCTTCTTTGTTGTGTCTTTGAGTGGCTTGGGTATTAGGGTGATTGTGGCCTCATAAAAGGAATTTGGCAATATTCCTTCAGTTTCTACTGTGTGAAATGGTTTGAGGAGTAACGGTAGTAATTCTTCTTTGAATGTCTCGTAGAATTGGACACTGAAACCATCTGGGCCAGGGCTTTTATTTTTGGGGAGGTTTTTAATGACAGCTTCAATTTCCTTAAGGGTTATAGGCCTGTTTAGAAAATTAATCTGATCTTCATTTAATTTTGGTAGATGGTACCTGTCCAGAAAGCTGTCCATTTTTTCTAGGTTTTCCATTTTTGTGGAACACAGATTTTCAAAATATGATCTGATAATTCTCTGTATTTCCTGGGGGTCTGTTGTTATGTCCCCCTTTTCATTTCTGATTTTGTTGATTTGGACACTCTCTCTCTGTTTTTTGATTAGTTTGGCTAAGGGCTTATCTATCTTGTTAACTTTCTCAAAGAACCAACTCTTAGGCTTGTTGATTCTTTGTATTGTTCTTTTTGTTTCAATTGTATTGATTTCAGCTCTAAGTTTGATTATTTCCTGCCGTCTACTCCTTCTAGGTGAGTTCACTTCTAATTGTTCTAAGGCTTTCAGCTGCGCTGTTAGGTCTCTAGTGTGGGATTTCTCAAGGTTTTTCATATAGGCATCTAGCACTTTGAATTTTCCTCTTAAGACTGCTTTCATTGTGTCCCACAAGTTTGGATACATTGTAGATTCATTTTCATTGAATTCTAGGAAGACTTTGATTTCTTTCTTAATTTCTTCCTTGACCCAGAGATGGTTCAGCTGATTGATGTTTAGTTTCCATGAGTTGGTAGGCTTTCTTTGGGTTCTGATGTTGTTGAACTCTAACTTTAGGCCCTGATGGTCTGATATGTTACAAGGGATTATTTCCACTTTTTTGTATCTGCTGATATTTGCTTTATGACCAACTATGTGGTCAATTTTGGAGAAAGTACCATGAGGAGCTGAGAAGTATATATATTCCTTTGCCTTTGGGTGGAAGGTTCTGTAGATATCTATGACATCCATTTGCATCATAACCTCATTCAGACTCCTTATTTCTCTGTTGAGGCTCTGTCTGGTTGATCTATCCAGGGTTGAAAGTGGGGTATTGAAGTCTCCCACTATTAGGGTGTAAGAATTAATGTGGGATTCGAGCTTTAGCAGTGTTTCTTTTACATATGTAGGTGCCTCTATATTAGGGGCATAAATATTTAAGATTGAAATCTCCTCTTGACCAATTTTTCCTGTGATGAATAAGTAGTGACCATCCCTTTTTATTGCTTTTAGCTTAAAGTCTACTTTGTTAGATATTAGGATTGCAACCCCTGCTTGTTTCTTAGGAACATTAGACTGGAAAATCTTTTCCCAACCCTTTATTTTGGGCCTGTGTCTGTCTTTGCAGTTGAGGTGTGTTTCTTGTAGGCAACAGAAGGATGGCTTTTGTTGTTGTATCCATCTTGCTAGTGTGTGACGTTTTATAGGAGAGTTGAGACCATTGATATTAAGGGAAATTAGTGACCATTGATTCATATTTCCTGCCATTTTTGGTGGCAACTTGTTTGTATTTCCTTTCTCTAGGGTATTCTTCTGTGGACTTATTGATTGTTTGTGATTTCATGGGTGTATCTGGGGTTCTAGTTTGGAGTTTTCCCTCTAATACTCTGTGTAGTGCTGGATTGGTAGATAGATATTCTTTCAGTCTGACTTTGTCCTGAAATACCTTGTTTACTCCATCTATGGTGATTGATAATTTTGCAGGGTATAGTATTCTAGTTTGGCAGCCATGCTGTTTTAGCATCTGTATAACTTCTGACCAAGCCCTTCTAGCTTTCATCATTTCCAATGAATAGTCAGGCGTTATTCTGATGGGTCTGCCTTTATATGTGAGTTGGCCCTTTTCTTTTGCAGCTCTTAAAATTTTTTCTTTGTTTTGTATGTTTTGTGGCTTGATTATAATGTGGTGTGCTGACTTTTTTTTTGGGATCGTATCTATTTGGTGTTCTGTTTGCTTCTTGTATCTTTATAGGCATTTTCTTCTTCAGGTTAGGAAAGTTTTCTTCTATGATATTATTGAAAACATTATCTGTGCCTTTGAGCTGGTATTCTTCTCCTTCTTCTATTCCTATTATTCTCAAATTAGGTCTTTTCATGGTGTCCCACATTTCCTGAACATTTTGAGTTATGGCTTTTTTAGTTTTACTATTTTCTTTGACTGATATATCTATTTGAGCTACTGAGTCTTCCACTTCAGAGATTCTATCTTCCATCTCTTGAACTCTGTTTGTTATGCTTGTATCTGTGGTTCCAGCTTTTTTCTTCAGGTTTTCTATTTCCATATTTGCTTCATTTTGTGCCTTTTTTATTGCTTCTATTTCAGCTTTTATTTCAGCTTTTAGTTCCTGGCATGTTTCTTTCATAGATTTGTTCATCTCTTCCAATTTTTTGTTTGTATTTTCTTCTATTTCTTTAAGGCTTTTTTTCATATCTTCTTTGAGAGCTTCAATGATCATCAAAAAGTAATTTTTGGTGTTGCTTCCTTCTGTTTCCTCTTCATTGCTCAGTTCAGGTCTTGTATTTGTAAGATCACCACTCTCTTCTGGAGTTACCATGTTGTCCTTTGTATTATTATGTAATTTTTTGCACTGACATTTGCCCATGGCTTCAGTGGTTCACGATTAGATGGGTCCTGGTCAGTTGTGGCACTCGGGTTTGTGTGCCTCCTGTCACCTCTCTGGTCAGGGTCTGAGTCTGTCCTTCTGGGACCCCTGTAGTTGTCTGTTTGCTCAGTTCGATGTGGTGGTGGGTAGCCATGCAAATTCCCTCAGCAGGAGCTGTGGGTATGGTGACAGGCAGAGTTTATCTGCCCCTGCTCCAGAGTGCGCTGGGACTCTGCAGACAGCACTTGGTCCTGGAAGTGGAACCAGAACCGATGGGAGCTCAAGTCTCCCTCCCTGGCTGGGATATAGGTGCTTGGGCCTGGTGACCCCTCCTCACCTCTGGGTGGGGTCTGAGTCAGTCCTTCTGGGACCCCTCTAGTTGTCTGTTCGCTCAGTTTGATGTGGTGGTGGGGAGCCGTGCAAATTCCCTCAGCAGGAGCTGTGGGTATGGTTACAGGCAGAGTTTATCTGCCCACGCTCCAGAGTGTGCTGGGACTCTGCAGACAGCACTTGGTCCTGGAAGCGGAACCGGAACCGATGGGATGAAGTCACACTTTCTATCCTTGTATATCCTTATTCAAGGTCCCTTTCCCCTCCCACCACATTAGGTCATTCTCTCTTCTCCTCAACTCCCCATTCCCTCCCTGGGCAGCAATATTGGGACAGTGGGACCAAGCTTTCAATATGCAACCATAACACTAAGTGAACATAGGCAGTGTCAATGGATTCAGTTACATGTAACTGGCTCCAAGGATGGTTCCCCCTTTCCTGACAGCAGATGCCTTCCCTAGCTCTCTGTCTTGCTCAGGCATGCTGACATGTATTTGCTCAGCTCTAATTGGAACAGTCATCTTTCTCAGATCAGGATAGATTCATAGAAGATAGAAGCCTCAGAGGATGAAGCACTGACTGGTCTCCATGCATTGCTAGAAGCTCTGTTAGAGAGAAGTGAAATTTCTGTCAGACTCAAGAGGGTTCTGCATGTTTTTGGCTCCATCAAGATTAAGATCAATGTTCTATGCAAAAAGATGAAAATTTTTGTTACTTAAATAAAAGATTTGAAGAATACTTCCTGAAGATTATTAAATTTACCTGAGAAAATAGGACATATAAAATATAAATATAAGTATTATTATTTAAAGCAACAAATCTTGAAGAAATTCCCAATTGCCACTCTGAGTCAACATTTGTTCATATTGATTTTCCTTGCACCATTACTTTGAATTACATCTGGTCACCTTTATCTCTACTAAGGTTAGAAATATTTATTGCCCACCTGCTATTAAGGTTATTAGAGGTTTTATTTATTTATAAATGATCTCAGAATTACTTAGAATTCTTAAAGGCTAAAACTTATTTCTTCTATATTTTATCTATTATAAAAAAGAGAAAATTAGCTAGAATGATTAATGGTTGTCACTGATAGACATGCCAGTGTAGCCTAGGGAAAGACCATGAGCCCTCAGCTCTATACAAAGAACTATAGGCAACTAAGCAAAACTGAGAGCAGAAGAAATAGTTTTACCCATGGAGGCATACATCATCTAGATATCCAACACAAACTGGTCAGCTCTGAAAACAATACAATAATAATAATAATAATAATACAAGTCACATTACACAGACAAGCTGTATTTAGGAGTGTATATGTATATACATAAATGCATGTAATAGTGATTAATGAGAAAAATAGAAGCCACTAATTTAAAAGAGAGATAGAGGAAAAGAGAAATGATATAACTGTATAATAATAACTTTTTTTAGAACAACAGAGAACACCAATCCCTTGCAACATAAGTATTCTATCAAAAAGAAAGCACAGCACTTTCATATTTTCTGCCCAAATAAATACTTTAAGATTTCTTTCACAGAGGTTCCACATGATCCCAGTGATGATGTGTGTTTGGTTTTAGAGAGGCCAGAGGGAGGAAAAGGTAAAAATATCAAAAGGGATGAGAAGGGATTTTATAGAACAAAAAGAGGGGGAAGCACATCATTCCAGAGATGAATGGATCCATTTTATCATAAGAGAATTTCAATCTTTTTTTTTACTTTTAATCTTAAAAGAATAAAGTGACTATATCTATAGAATGATATAACCTTAAAATTATACCGACTGATCTTGAAGTAATCTTCATAAACATGATCATTTGTCCTATTTTCTGTATGATGAAATTGAGATTCGGGACTTCACTAAAGCATGTAGCTTCTCATTTCAAATGGCAGGGAGGATCATGTGGAATGGCTGCTAGACAGAGGTTCTGGCTCCACTCATTGCCTTGTCTGGAACTTGCTTCCATCCAATGTGAAAAGTGGTCTGTGTTTAATTGAACCTTCATTTTCTGGAAACGGATGCTACAATATCTCATTTACTAGACACAATTCATCTTGTTCCCATTCTTTGACCTCTGGAGGGAAGAAAGAGCCCAGATATGCCTTGTGCTGATTTTGTTTTTCTCCCAGGGCCATGGAAAAGAGTAAGGTCCCAGTACTGAGAAAGCTAGACTCAAGTGATGAGTCATGTGTACATGACCGAGGAACAAACTGAATTAACCCTCCCTAACCCCAGGTGACTTCACTGTGGCTCAGACAAAGCACCCGGGGAACCAGTGGGAGCTGGAGGCAGCTGGCTTGTATTCTTGGCAATCACGGGCACACTGGCAGCCCTTTGGCCATACATCACTGACAAATGCTTTTTTCCCCCTTGGCTGACTGTACAAGGTGAACATTCTCTCAAGATTGCCACTGTGAGTTGTTTAGCACTAAAGAAAAAATCTCAGGCATGGTGACAGAGATTTTCTAATTTGCCTTTGTAGCCACTGCTTTCTTAACAATATTGCAATGCACTATATAAATAATAATATACAGTTTATTCCAACTTTGATCAAAGGTCCTTCTGTGGCCACAGAGACTCTTCTCTGTAGAAACTGTTGTCCCCACCAGGGATGTGGCAAAGAGAACACCTACTGGTATACCGCAGAACTATGGTTTTCACATTTTCCAGAGCATCATAAGTGTTCCTTCCTTAGAGGACCCTCAGTTGTTTCTTTCCCAAAGAATCTCTTTTTCTTGCTTCTTTTCAAAAATACATATTGTCTTTGCCTGTCTCTGGGAACCATACTTCCTGTGGAAAGAAAGTTCTACACAATGAAGCTAAGAGCAGTATGTTTCTGTTCATGGTATGACAAACTCAAATACATGTGGACCTACAAGTCTGTATGCAAGACATATGCATCAGTGTGTATACCACATATGTGTATATATTGTATACATACATATATAGTCATGCACATACACTTGTCTTTGGTAGAGTCCTAAGTCTCTACCAGATTATTCAAATTTATTGTTTGAATTTCTTTCTTTTTCTTAACTCTTTAATTTACCTTTTTTATTTTTATTTACCAAAGTTGTATATGATTATCAGATACATGTACTGAAATATGCCACTAGAGAGTTAACTTTAACTATTTAATGCATATATTTGCTCCCATAATTATTTTTGTTGTGATAACGTTTGAAAAATACTTTCCTAGAAAATTTTAAGCACACAGTGTATTATTAATAAGTAATTACATAACAGAAATTGAACTTACTTCTCCTGTCCAGTTAAAATTTTGGGTTCTAAGAACAGCATGTCTGCAGTCCTCTCCTTTATGCTCTACATTTGCATAGATGTTTGTTCACATTGTATTGGTCTTTCTGTGCTTGGCTTATTTCATTTAATATGCTTTCATTTTCAGTTCATCCAGGTTGTCACAAATGCCTTTGTCTTTTTAGTATCATTCAAGTTATAGCCTTTATAAAACCAAGCCTTAATAAATCCAAGAATATGCTGTTACCAAATTTTCCTATATCTCTTCCATTTTTAAAAAATTTTTGACCTGATAAAGATTTTTTAATATACATGTATGTGTGTCTATTTTATGATGCCTATCCACATAAAAGTTAATCATTGATAGATATTCAGGCTACCATTTAGTGCCTCCATCACTGGGCTGAACTATATTATACTTGGAAGAGACTTGTGACTTGGATAATGTGTCTACTACTGAATTAGATAACGTGACTCCTGAGAAGAATTCAAGCGGGAAAATAAGCACTACTAACGGTCAGGAAGATGTTAAAATCCAGATAGGCATTAGAGGTATTAGAAAGAGTTCTAAAAAAAGAGTGTGTCAAGATGGGTCAACTTGATGAAGAAGCTGGTAAGCTGAAGAAACTTGGGATATATTATTAAAAACCCTGGGTTTTGTCTTGACATTTGGATGATCTCATGATTAAGAACATTTTTATTAAAAACAGCATTTCTTAGAAAAAGTAAAGAAAGTTAGCTCAACCACTGTCCCTCTGGCAGTCAGAGGAATACACCATCCCTGAGGAATGGACAAAAATCACATATATCTAGAAGGAAATGTCAGTTTCAAATCCAGGGACCCTGACTAGGTCAAGGTTTCAGAAAGAAGAGGCCAAAAGTATTTAAGAAGAAATACATAGGGCTCTACAGTTCTAACTGGGGTATAACCCTCTGGCCATCCAGGCTGACCCTCTGACTTTCCAGAGCAGGAACTTGAGGCAAAAGTACTATATTCTGAGCAGCATGGGTCAGGTACTGAGCTAGGATGAGAAAATGGGTGAAAACCTCTGATCCAAAGGGCTTTAAACAAAACAGAGGTTTCTTGGTTTTGTCATCAGGTTGGTGAATTTATTTTTTGGATTTTTGGGAGAGGATCTAACTACTTATTGGAGTTAGTCAAATGATGAAATTTCAAGCTCCTGGCTTCCTGAGGTTTCACCATTATTGAAAATGGTAGCAAATGAGAGAATCAGCTATTGCCTGATTATCTAAGTGACTCCCAGGAAAGCACAGCTAATGGAAGAAGCAAGGTTGTAGTTAATTTATGCCAGACTCTCCCAACATGCCTCCATGTTTTCAGGAGAGATTTTGATGTCTCATACATTTGTCTCTTTGGAGAAAAGCCATGGCTTTTTTTCCCCATAAAGATTGATCTGTTGTCAGGGAGAGGTCATTAATAACAATAGGCTGAATTATATTCTTAAGTCTTTTAAGGTCTGCTTTTAAGGGTTTCTCACTGTAAAATCTAATCCACTTTGGTTATCTTTTCTGAATACCCCTACCCTTGAACTTAAGGTATAAGCTTAATTCTCAATGTCCAGACCCTGATAAAAGCTTTCATCCCCACTGAGCATGTGAACACAGCACCTAATTTATTGGAAAGCTATAGGTGGAGAATTGGAAATAACAAAGTAGTAGAATTTCATCATGAAAATATGTACCCTTATGATATATTAATTTTTTGGCTATTATCTGTTAACTTGGAAGCTTTTTTAATTCACAAAAATTGTCTATGAATCCTACATTAATAGAATCAAATGGCTTTTTCCATTGTTAGAGCAGTTACAATTTTCTACATATTAAGATACTACTGTGCTTCTGCAGAAATTAGAGGGTCAACTCTTTGTGTACCTTATTGTTCTGATTGGGAGAAAGGGGTTGGTCTTATAAGGCTCAAGAAATAGACAAAACTTACAAGGGCTCAGATGTTCCTGAAACTTAAAAAAATAACAAGTTCCCTCCCCAACAAAAATCAATGTTTACTATGTTGTAAATGTAGCAAAAATTACTAGAGAGAGGAGAGTCTCAAAATGGAAGAGTTGTCTATCAAAAAGTGGTATAAGGAACTCAAGGAATGTCCTCACAAATACCAGGTAGACTTTTTGGTAATGCAGGTGTTTTGATTCATCCTTGCTCACTGGATCACAACTAGAGTTGAGTAGAATAATTTCTTTAGTCTGTTTTCAGTGCTCCATTTTGGCACAAGTAGACATTTACTTACTTCTTCATCATCCAAGTTCATCAGGCCCAACAACCTTACAAGAGGAATTCTTTGGTCTCATTTTCATTTAAATGAATTGAAACTGAGCAAAAAGTATCAGAGAATCATAAGATATACTTACTGCTTTTGACATGTAATTATTTTACTGGGCATGCTCAGAATCTGGATATCACTGAATTACATGGTAGCATAGATGTCAATATTCTATTAAGTAGATGTTATAGAAATCATAAAACCATAGAAATGGAGCCAGGAAACTTTGGGGCTTGGTTCTTCTTGGTTAAAATAATTTCTAAGTGGTCTAGTTATCTCAAGTGTAAAACATGGGTACCAGTCCTCAACTCTCTCAGATCTACCACAAGGAATAGAGCAGAAATGAATGCAGATGCCATTAATACAGCATGTAGACTTTATTCTGTTTGATTGACAGTTCTGAGTATGAACTCTTTCACTTTATGATTCTTACTCTGTTTAACTCTTTGCTTTACTCTGCCCTCCATTTTTATCCATCCTTCTGATGGAAATGCTTCTTACCCTTATTTCTTTAAACCATTGGTATTACTTCATTTCAAATGAATATTTAGATGTACTTATATCCCACCACTCACTACACCTGAAAATACACCTCTCCTCCCAATCATCATACCTCTCTGGGTCATTCTCACAGCTTACACTTCAAAATTCTCAATATCTTTATATCCTGGAAACCCTAAAGTATTGCTCAGCCAATGGGCACTTCTAGTTTCATCCATGCATGCATGTATCCATCCACCCACCCATTCATCCAGCCATCCATCATACATTTATTTATTTATATTGCATCTTTCACTCAATTTCAACACATTCACTCATTTTTTTGCCTCTCATCTTCTTCCTACTATACACATGACACCAATAATATCTAGCTAAGCAGTAACACTTACCTTCTTTATTGCAGCATCTCCAGAGTACCAGCATCATAGAATTTGATTCAGGAGAAAAGAGACATTGTAGAAGAGACATAATGACTGGGAAAAGTGATAAGGTAAGTCATTCACATGTTCTGATGTTTAAATGGGAAACCATACCTGGCTACTGAGAGAGAGAGAAGAGTCCAGGGGAAGCTTGATGAATATAGATGATTATATGCAGAATGGCCAGTTTGGCATAGGCCTCTGGGCCTTTTCCATATCTTTTCATTATCCTTATGATGGGACAAAGGTCCTGGATCACCATGACACCCCACTTGTGTTCATTCCTGTTCACTGATGGTCTGACCCTCAGTCATTACACACCCATTCTTACCCAAAAGTTTCTGAGTCCTCATTCATCACATAAATAATTTACAAAGCAATTTCCACAAGGCCATAACAGTGTGACACAAAAATCAATGATGCCCGGGCACAAGGACAGATGGTTTTACAGCTCAGACATCCATCAGATGATTACATCATTCTTCTGACTGTTGATAGTTTTCTCTGATGTCCCTGACAAGTTGCTGGATTGATTCATCAGGAAACAGAGGTAATGGTCACCTTCTTGTCAGTCTTAGCCAAATTCAGGAAGAGAATGTGCTGTACACCCTTGCATTTATTTGTTTATTCATGCATAGAGTTTTGTTCTGAGGGTAACTCAAGCATATAATGCTTAGAGTTTTAATAAATTGATAATTGTTCCTGTTGAGATGTTGACAAATTGTTTGTCAGTTTGCATTCAGTCATGACTTTTCTGTCTTTGATAGAATATTTAAAGTAGTGTCTACTGTCAAAAAGGCTGTAAATAATCTTCATTTTCAAGCTTCAAGGTAGTACATTATGCTTTTAAAAGCTTCAGGCCACCCAATTATTTATTTATTTATTTATTTATTTATTTGTTTGTTTGTTTATTTATTTATTTATTTATTTGATCAATGATGATCTTTATCTGCCAACTTTGCTGAGAGTTGTAGTAATCATAATGGTGTTGGGTAGCACCTTTCCTGGCTTGTGAATGTTTACAAGTCTGCAGATGGCGGAACCTGAAAGCAGATGACCTACTGTCACTCAACAGAAGTTATACCTGCACCTCTGATGTAGAAGTTTCCAGAGCATTTGTGTATACCTTGTCTTTAACGTTTGTAGCAACATATACACTTAGGAGTTACTTTAGTTCATTTTCTGTGGCTAATGATACAATACTGTAGGCTTCCTATTTTCTAGAAGTTTGAATCCATGGTTCTGACTCAAGGTCAATCTGTATCAGGTGAATATTCTTGTTGCCAGAGTCCCCAAACAGAAGGTGTGCAATTGTGTATAAGTATGCATTGGTTCTGGTCTCTCTCCTCTTTATATATTCTCAATATTCAATTGAGGAAACTTCTATGATCACATCAATTCCTAATCATCATCCTACAGCCCTCACCTCTAAAACACTACAATAAGGTTAAATTTCTACACTCTTAGTACATTCTAGTGGTATTTAAAATTCAGCATCAGATTCAGAGGAAAAACACCATATTGATGCTAGAAATTGAATATAGTTTTATCACCAGTGTTATGAGCCTTGTGAGCAACATAAGTAACCATTACCTTGAGAAAGAGATGGGAATCAATCTTCAGGTGCCTTTACACCCCCTGAAGCCCATGCCATGTTTCCAGTGTGGTGTCCAGCACCCAGAGTCAGCCTCTTGGATGTCAAGAGAGCTCAGGTTTTGACCCTATTTCTATGTCCCTGGCTCCATGGGAGAAATCATGACTGAACTAAGCATAGCACAGCACTATGGACTGATGATCACTCTCAGTGGATGAGGGACTTCTGGTGAAGCCACTTACCAGTAGAATTTGGGAGTCATTCTAAGAGAGTAAGGGAGAGGGATATGAAAACCATTTGGACCTGTATATATAGGCATTTTGTGACTAGGTGGGTGTAAAACATTTTTTGGTATAAAAGAAATAGCTTTCTGGAAGGTTAAAAAGCAGCTGGCACCATGCAAACACCAGAGAATCTTTAAACCAATCACATCTACTTCTGAATTTTTTAAAAAATTAGTAGTAGTAGTAGTAGTAGTATGTGTGTGTGTGTGTGTGTGTGTGAGAGAGAGAGAGAGAGAGAGAGAGAGAGAGAGAGAGAGAGAGAGAGAGAGAGAGAGAGAGAGAATATAATAACCCTCTCACATCAGTGATTTTTTTTTTCCTTCCACTCTGATTTCTGGGAATGAAGCTGAGGACCTCAGGCCTGCATAGCAAGCTTTTACTCATTGAACCATTTTACCAACCTCTTTGGACTTTGTGTTGAATGAAAACATGTTTTTATGTTGTAAGTGTGCCCTCTCCATTCTTGAGACACTGATGTATATAGCATCCATGGGGCTTGGAGCTTGTCATGGTGAGGATGCCAACAGATGCTTGCTCTATCTTCAGGATTGCCTTGGGCCTGATTTCAAAACCTCAAAGAAAATATATAATACTCTGTGTGGATGGGTGTCTAACTGGCCCTGGGGCTTTTCCTCTCTCACCCTGTCCTTCCCTCCATTTCAGTTTCTAAACATCTGTGTTTTTGAGACCTCTAATTTCTCTGACCATTTTTCCCATTAGTGTTTCCTTTCTTCTTGGCCTACAATTATTTATATCTTAAATCTTTGTCATCCTTTATTACTTTTTTACTTCTGTCTATTTAGTGATGCCTATTGGCTATGACTTTTCTCTGGATATATGTATGAGAGGGTGAGGATATGGCATAAGTAACAATGTTGGCATTTAGTGCACTTAATCATTCAATAAAGCCTGTAAAATGTGCTCTATTTTCTATAAGAAAACAATAGCTTGGAATGTGGGAAAATATCCAAGATTACACCTGTAGAAGCAATGTACCCAGAAGACTCAGTGCTTGGAAGCAATTTCCATGTTTCCCAGTTATACAGTATGCATAATTATTCCTGTTTTTATTTTATTCCTTTTAATCTTCTATAACTGTTTTTCCTATACTGTTTATTTATGACTACATCATTTTCTTCTGACTCTAGACCAGTTATGGATTACTTCATGGCAGCAATATATTCTAAGGCAACTTAATCACTGTGTGAATATCTCAGATTATACTTAAATGTAGATGGGATAGCCTACTTCATACTAGAAAATTCTTAGGATACTCATAAAGTCTACTCTATAAATAAAGCTGAAGGGACTGATACCATATGGCAAGCAGTAGATGCCTAAGCATAGGAAAGGAAGGACATAGGCATAGTATAAAAGGGAAGACATACTGGCCTACAGTGCCTGTGTGAATGGGACTTATTTGGTGGGAGTTGTTCTAGGTGAGTCCTTGCATTGGTGGGGAGTGAGAGAGAAGGCGGGACATAACTGTTTCTAGCTGTACCCCTTAAAACACGCCCCACTTAGGTTAGACTGAATTTACTAAAATAAAACTCTTCTTCAGTATAAAAAAAGCTTACCAAAGTATTCTTACAAACTAATTTTTGTTTCTTAATAACAGCTTAAAATAAAAGACAAAATGTCCAACTATATAATGCATTTTTCTTTATTTTGTAAAATTTTGCTGCTTATAATTGCCTCACTCTGCAGTCCTGGGTAGCCTGATACTCACTTTGCAGATTCTTCCAGGTTCAGGGACTCAAATGTTGGTGCTATAGTCATGTAGAAACATGCCAGGTTTTCCACTTTTAATTTTTAACTTTTTTACTATTTTATTTTCAAAAACTTTTGGTTAAGGACTAAGGTGCAAGAATTTCAATGTTTAGAGATAACAACTCTAAACACCTCTGTCTTCTACCTTATCATGCCTTCTGTCTTATCCTACTGTGTGAAGGAGTGGTAACCTGGGTGATGGGCTGTCTTCTGGGATAACTTGGATTTTTGGAATAATTCCTGAAGGATCTTTATACTTATTGCTTTTCTAAACCTAGAATAAGAATGAATATTATAGATTGGCCAATACATAAGTCACTGGTATAGTCCGTTATATTTATCAACTAATGTCCTGGTTAGTGTTTCGTCAGTTTCATATAGGCTGGAGGTATCTGGAAAAAGAAATCTTGATTGAGAAAACATCTCCATCAGTTGTGCTGTAGGCAAGTGTGCAGGGTACTTTCTTGATTAATGATTGATGTGGGAGGGCCCAGCCCACTAAGGATTGTCCCATCCTTGGGCAGGTAATTCTGGATGGTCTAAGAAAGCAGGCAGAGCAAGCAATGGAGAGTAAGCCAGTCAACAGCATTCATCCATAATCTCTGCTTCAGTTCCTGCCTCCAGGTTCCTGCCCCAACTTTTCTTCACCATGGACTCTAACTGTAAACTGAACCTTTTCCTCTATGACTTGCTTTTGGCTTATGGTGTTTGTCACAGCAATAGAAAGCAAATTAGGAGAGAGACTGGCTTCGAGATCATAGAGGATTGCAGTGACAGACCTGCGCATGTTTGGGAGGGGTGACTGTGTGGGCTGGAAAAGCCAGTAATTGCTCAGAACTTAATGCACTATTGTGGGAGCTTGTAAGACAATATTGAAAGCAGTGCAGACTTAGGAGGCGTGGCTTAAACTATTTCAGAGGGAGGTTTCGAAGTCACTCAAGAACCCACTGACACCATCTGTGTGATATTTTGTATAAAGAATCTGTGGTTTCTAATCAGACAGGGCTGAACAGTCAGCTGTAATTAACAAGAGACCAGCACCACTGCAGTCAAACATTTACTTTCCTAGGAAAATTGATTCTGGTCAGCTGGAACTGGAGAAATCAACCATTATTAAGAAGAGAGCAGAATCATCTGGTAAAATCTGAGAGAATTTCCTCTGGGTCAATACCCAGAGGCTGTGATTTAGATGGGCCTTTTGTTTAATTACCTCATGTTGGAGAAGAGAATCAGTGAATGTTTTCACTCAAAGATTTGAATGAAATTTGATCACTTGATTTTTTGGTATAAACCACTTTGTTAAACTGGATTTTTCTTAACATAACATCACCTTTGTATTTCTTAGATTTACAAATCCAGTTAGTGAAACATTTGGTTCTAGTCCAGCTGGGAGTATATGTGTATTACCACATTTCTCACACTTAATTATAATAATTGAAACATTAGGATATAAGAGCTTAGTAATAAGACTTAGCTAAAGAAATTTTTTATAATTAGGTAGGAATATAACTTAAATATCATATTTTATTTTAGAAAATATTTTATAATGCAAATATATACTGAAATGATAAATAAAATATATAAGATGTGAGATTTTAGGATTTTATAGTGGCACTCACTTTAATTACAGTATTCAAGAGGCTAGGGCTAGCCTGATCTACAGTGCAAGTTCCAGGATGTGACACTATATAAACAAACTCTGTTTTAAAATAAATATGCTATGGGAGACAGAACCATAATGATCATGAGTTCATTAGGCTAGCCTGGAATATAATACTACACTGAAATAATTCTAAATTGTATACTCTAGGTCCGGACCTAGCAATCTGTGTCCAGAGGGAGAGGCTGGAGAATACTTTCCCAGCAATCCCAGGAGACACATAGCTGATGACCAGGAACCTGCCTTTATGGCAAATTGTGTCATCATAGACAGATATCTCTCCAGACTCCATGACATGTGTCCAGAGACCATTGAGAGGCATCTCTTCAAACTGCTCAACCCAGTGCCCAGAGCAGAGTGAGAGATGGGTGTTTTATCAGACCGTGTGACCCTATGGCCTGACCAGAGTAAGAGATCTTGCAGTTTCCGTGTTCAGAGAAGACATGAGACACAAAAACCCTGTAACCACAGTGGTCTAAGATTGAACCAAGACCTGACTAAGAGTGGATCAAGGGAACAATGGGCAGGTGCCAGTATAAGAATACATGCACAATATAAAGAACAACAAGGCGCCCCCAGAAGATGGTGGTGGCTCTACAATACCAAGATCTGAACAGACCAATGAAGAGGAAACAAAAGGAAACAGTATCAAAAATATTTTATGAAGATTATAGAAGCCTTAAAAGAAGATATAAAAATTTTTCTTAAAGGAATAGAAGAAAAAACAAATGAAAAATTGGAAGAGATAAAAAAAATCCTTAAAAGAAAACCAAAAAAGAGAAAACCAACAAAAGAATGAAACATTCCAGGAACTAAAGGTAGCATTAAAAACAACAAGGAAGGCAAAAACCGTGGCAAAGGAGGAAATAGAAACTCTGAAGAAACAATCTGGAACTACAGATACAAGTATAACCAACAGAATCCAAGAGATGGAAGAGAGAATCTCTGGAGGGGAAGACTCAATGGTGTAAATAGATAAATCACTCAAAGAAAACACTAAAACTAAAAAAAGCCATAACACAAAACATTCAGGAAATTTGGGACATCATGAAAAGGCCAAACCTGAGAATGATAGAAGAAGGAAAAGAATATCA
Organism: Sigmodon hispidus; assembly: GCA_004025045.1. Classification (NCBI taxonomy): domain Eukaryota; kingdom Metazoa; phylum Chordata; class Mammalia; order Rodentia; family Cricetidae; genus Sigmodon; species Sigmodon hispidus. Next base: position 7,191 of record PVIH01019345.1, on the reverse strand, counting down.
GCTCAAAGACACAGATAATGCATTCAATAAAATTATAAAAAAAACTCTCAATGTAAAGAAAGAAATGCCTCTAAGGATGTTCTTGTAAGAAGCTTACAGAACACCAAATAGATTGGACACCCCCAAAAAAGTCTGCTTGCCACATAATAAGCCACACAGAACATAAAACATACAGAACAAAGAAAAACATTAAGACCTATGAAGGAAAAGGGGCAACTTACCTATAAAGGCAGACACATCAGAATAACACCAGACTACTCAATGGAAACAATGAAAGCAAGAAGCTCCTGGTCAGAAGTTATAAAGACACTAAATGAGCATGGCTGCTACCACAGACTACTATACTCAGCAAAACTAGCAATCACTATAGATGGAATAAAGAAGATATTTCATGACAAAGACAGATTGAAACAATACCTATCCACAAATCTAGCACTACAGAAAGCTCTAGAGGGAAAATTCCGACCTAAAGAACCCAGATACACCCATGAAACCACAAACAATTGATAATTCCACAGAAGAAAAGCACAAAGAAAGGAAATACATATAAGCCACCACCAAAAATAACAGGAATAACAATCAGTGGTCACTGATATCCCTTAATATCAATGGATTCATTCTATAAAAAGACCACAGTAACACAATGGATACAAAAAGTAGTCGACCTTCTGCTACATACAAGAAACACACCTCAACTTAAAAGACGGACACAGGCTCAGAGTAAAGGATTGGGAAAAGATTTTCCAATCTAATGGCCCCAAGAAACAAGTTAGTGTTGCCAAGAAGATTTCAAGCTAAAATCAATCAAAAAAGACCAAGACGGACATTACTTATTCATCTCAGGAAAAATCGATCGAGATCTCAATACTGAATACTTATGCCCCTAATACAAGGGCACCTTCATATGTAAAAGAAATACCACTAATGCTTAAACCTCACATCAAATGTCACACTCTAATAGTGGGAGACTTCAATACCCCAATCTCACCCTTGGATAGGTCAACCAGATAAGGACTCAACAGAGAAATAAGGGACCTAACAGATGTTTTGATGCAAATGGACTTAATAGCTATTTATAGAAGCTTCCATCCAAACACAAAAGAATACACATATTTCTCATCACCCCATGGGACTATTTCTAAAATTGACCACATACTTGGTCATAAAGCAAATATCAATAGATACAAGAAAATGAGAATAACCCCTTGTATCATATCAGACCACCATGGGCTAAAGTTAGAATTCAACAACAAAAGTCACAGCCTACAAACTCATGGAAACTGAATATCTCTATACTGAACCACTGCTGGGTCAGGGAAAAAATTAAGAAAGAAATCCAATATCCCTCATGAATGTTGACACAAAAATACTCAACAAAATTCTGGCAAACTGATTACAACAACATATAAAAAAAAGTTATCTATCATGATCAAGTAGGCTTCATTCCAGAAATGCAGGGATGGTTCAACATATGAAAAACTGTGAATGTCATCCATCATATAAACAAATTGAAGGGAAAAACAAACTATGGTCATCTCATTAGATGCTGAAAAAGACTTTGACAAAGTCCAAAACTTCTTTATGATAAAAGATCTGGAGAGAACAGAAATACAGGGAAAATATCTAAACATAATAAAGGTGATATACAAGAAGCCAATGGCAAACATCAAATTAAATTGAGAGAAACTCAAAGCAATCCCACTAAAATCAGGAACTAGAGAAGGCTGTCCCATCTCTCCTTATCTGTTCAATATAGTTCTTGAAGTTTTAGCCAATGCAATAGGAGAGCACAAAGAGATTAAGGGGATACAAACTGGAAAAGAAGAAGTAAAATGATCCCTATTTGCAGATGATATGATTGCATACATAAGTGACCCACAAAATTCTACCAGGAATCTTCTACAGCTGATAAACGCCTTCAGCAATGTATCAGGATACATGATTAATTTAAAAAAATCAGTAGCACTCCTAAAAACTAAAGATAAATGGGCTGAAAAAGAAATAAGGGAATCATCACCCTTTAGAATAGCTGCAAATAGCTCAGGGTAACTATAACCAAACAAGTAAAAGGTCTGTTTGACAAAAGCTTTAAATTACTGAAGAAAGAAACTGAAGAGGATATCAGAAAATAAAAAGATCTCCCATGCTCCTGGATAGGTAGAATCAACATAGTAAAAATGGCAATCCTACCAAAAGCAATCCACAGATTCAATACAATTCCCATCAAAATCCCAACACAATTTTCTACAGACCTTTCAAGAACAATACTCAATTTTATCTGGAATAACAAGAAAGCTAGGATTGCCTAAACAATTTTACTCAACAAAGAAACTCCAGAGGCATCAACATACTCGACTTCAAGCTATACTATAGAGCTACAGTATTAAAAACAGCCTGGTACTGGCATAAAATAGACTTGTGGATCAATGGAATCAAATTGAAGATCCTGACATTAACCCACACACCTATGAACACCTCATTTTTGACAGAGTTAAAAAATATTCATTGAAAAAAGTACCTTCAGCAAATTGTGTTGGCATAACGGGATGGCAGTGTGTAGAAAAATGCAAATAGATACAAGCCTATCACCATGCACAAAACTCAAATCCAAGTAGACCGAAGACTTCAACATAAAACCAGCTATGCTAAACTTGATAGAAAAGAAAGTGGGATATTCTCCAAGTCCATCCATTTGCCTGCAAATTTTAGGATATTTTTTCTTACTGCTGAGTAGTACTCCATTGTCTAGATATACCACAGTTTGTTAATCCATTCTTTAGTTGAGGGACATCTAGGTTGTTTCCAGGTTCTTGCTATTACAAATAATGCTGCTATGAACAGCATTAGTTGAGCTAATGCCTTTGGAGTATGACTGTGCATTGTTAGGGTATACACCCAGAAGTGGTATTGCAGGGTCCTTGGGGAGATTGATTCTCAATTTTCTGAGAAACCGCCATACTGCGTTCCAAAGTGGCTGAACAAGCTTACATTCCCACCAACAATTGAGAATATTCCCCTGAGTGAGGTATCACAAACTCAGAAAGATAAGCAGGGGATATACTCACTCATTAGTGGTCTCTAAACAAACAAACAAGAAAAAAGCCAAGCATGCCCAAGCTGCAAACCACAACCACTGAACAGCTTGGGATGAGAAATACCCTGGACTGACTCCTCGGATCCCACTCCCCCTAGAGGAACACCTGACTCACTCTTGAGGGAGGGGGGGGGGAGAAAACTGTATCTGCCAGGAGTAGAGACTGAACTGAGCAGTATTGGGTCAGTGGGACCATAGGACTGTCTGCTGCCTGCCCAGGGAAGGGATGAGGAGTTGTGGAGAAGAAAGAATGACCTGATGTGGCGGGAGGGGGAAAGGACCTTGAATAAGGATATACAGGGATAGAAAGTGTGACTTATTTGTTCATAATAATAATTAAAAAAAAGTATACAGCAAAAAAAAAGAAAAAAAATATCTGGTGCTTAACTTCTCCTTTTAGGAAAGAAGAAGTTTTTGGAAATGGAAATAGGTACATACAAGGTTTGCAGTAGATGGTGTTTTAAAATGATGTCTTGTGATCTGTTTCTTCTTCCTGTGCTTACCTACTAATCACTGCTCAGCTGGAAAATTTACTTGCTTTGCCAATGCCTACTCTGACTATTACTATAAAAAAAACTATAGAAACTTTCTTAATTTATTCAGTTTTCAGAGAATAATTTCAGTCTGTGTGTCAGTCACTGAGTTAAAAAATGCCATTAATCAAGATGGAGACAAGCTGCTGCTGTAGAGGGCTGGTAGTGAGGTAAGAGAGACAGATAGACAGAAGTAGATAAGACATAGATTAGATTTAAAGACTAAAAATTTTGGTCATGGGGAAACTCACAGGCATGATTTAGATAGAAGAGGGTTAATAATGAAAGAATCTTTGAAGGGACCTGAATTACAACAGGAATAGTGAGCTTGGTAACAAGAGTTGAGAATTTTCAGGCAGATAGAATTGCCTACTAGAAGTACCTGATACTACAAATTTATTTGGGCAAGCAAAGAAAGGTCAGCATGTTTGGAGAAGTATGGTTAAGAAGAGCTGGTGTAAGGAGGAATAGTCAGGAGCCAGTAGCAGCCAGAATCCCATAAAACACCTGTGTAGAAAGTGAGAATCCATAAAAATAAAAAAAAGAAAACAAAGTGGGAAATACCATCCAATGAATTGGCACAAGTGATCACTTCCTAAATATAACACCCGTAGCACAAACACTAAGAACAAAAATCAATAAATGGGACCTCCTACAACTGAGTAGTTTCTGTAAGGTCAAGGATATAGTCATTAAGACAAAACAACAGCCTACAAAATGGGAAAAATCCTTACCAACCCTACAAGTGGCAGAGGACTGATCTCTAAAATATATAGAGAACTCAGGAAGCTAGACCCCAAAGTCCTAAATAACCCAATTAAAAATGAGATTCAGAACTAAACAGGGATTTCTCAGCAGAAGAATTGCAGATGGCTGAAAGGCACTTGAAAAAATGTTCAACATCTTTAGCCATCAGAGAAATGCAAATCAAAACAACTTTGAGATACTACCTTACACCTGTCAGAATGACTAAAATCAATAGCATAGATGACAGCCTATGCTGGAGAGGATGGGGATTAAGGGGAACGCTCCTCCATTGTTGGTAGAAGTGTAAACTTGTCTAGCCACTCTGCAAGGCAGTCTGTCATTTCTCAGAAAACTGGGAATCAATGTCCCCAAGGATCCAGCAACACCACTATTGGTCATATACCCTAAAGATGCACATTTGTACTCCAAGGGCATTAGCTCAACTATATTCATAGCAGCATTATTTGTGATAGCAAGAACCTGGAAACAACCTAAATGCTTCTCAACTGAGGAATGGATTAACAAACTGTGGTACATCTACACAGTGGAGTACTACCGAGCAATAAGAAAAACTGATATCCTAAAATTTGCGGTCAAATGAATGGATTTGGAGAATATCCTCCTGAGTGAGGTATCACAAATCAGGAAGGATGAGCAGGGGATGTACTCACTCAGTAGTGGACCTTAAGCAGAAGCCCCCTTATGTCATTGAAAGAGGGAAACTCTTTAGCATGAATGTCTTGGATCTTCAGCTTTCCTTACAATGATACTATTTGGATCCAGTATTCTTCTGCATTTAATCTCCTAAAATTCCACTGAATTTGCTACTGTGACATCCAATTCTAAGAACAAATACATTGAATAAATGAGAAAAAAAAAGTTAACTCACAGAAAATTTATAAAGGCACAGAATTCTGGCCCCAACTCCCAGTCTAGTCAGAGAGAATGAGGAGGGATACATAAGCAAAGGGGTCAAGATCATGATGGGGAAACCCACAGAGACAGTTGAACTACTGGGAGCTCATGGGCTCTGGACTGACTGTTGGAAACCTGCATGGGACTGAACTAGGCACTCTGAATGTGGAAGACAGTGTGTGGCTTGGGCAGATTGTGGGGCCTCTGGCGGTGGGACCATGATTTATCTCAAGTGCATGAACTGGCTTTTTGGAACCCATTTTCTATAGAGGGATACCTTGCTCAGTCTTCATTGGTGGATGGGTTTAGTCCTGCTTCAGACTATATTGACTCCCTGTGGGAGCCCTTACCCACTCTGAGAAGTGGATGAGTGGTAGGTTGGGGAGAACCTGGGGGCTAATAGGAAGAGGGGAGGGAAGTGAAACTGTGGTTGGTATGTAAAATTTAAAAAAATCCATTTTAAATAAAGAAAAATAAGAAATTATATACTCTATATAATAAAAATATATTGGTTGTTTACATAGGTAGAAGACCAGGTAAGACATTGCTAGAATATTGTCTGTGATAAGGTGCTGTTTCTTTCTTTTTGCAAATAATTTTATCTTTTTTTTCTAATAGTTTATAATGAGCCTTTTTAAGTCATCATAAAATCTTTATTGAACTGAGAAGTGATTTATTGGTAGTTTGTGTCATATTTTGCGTAGTAGTAATTAGTAATAGAATTTGAAGATACTATAGTTTGAAAAACATAAATGTTTATGAGCAACTTTCTAATCATGTATCTGTTGCCTAAAGCAAGCAAAACGTATTTGTTTAATAATCATATTATAGCTCCCTCTGGCTCATTCCAATTGTGCAATAGTGTCAGGACTTTATCAAAACCCCATGTAAATCAATAGAACTGGGCTGCAACAAAATGAGGAGATGGAGGATTCTGTAGTGCCTTTTCACATGGCACTTATCTAGGGAAAGAAATTTCTAGTTTTTGGAGGGTGGCTTGTTGTGGTCTAGAACATGATAGCCTGACCCAATTTGCAGAGTTGAGGAAAGCCCTATGGGGCAATGTCCTGAGTCACTAACAAATGAATTGTGAAAGTATTTCTTCCAGTCAGTGATATGGAGGCACAGGACTGAAGGAGAGATGTTTGCAGGAACAAGTTCTACCTGGCAGGGGAGGCTTGGACATGAGCCACAAGCAGGTACTGGGCATGTGTGATGTGGAGAGGCCAGGGGACAACAGGACAAGATAAGTGCAGCTTCCACATTATATGGTAAATGGCAGGTGGTTTAAGATTTATGTACAATGTTCCCTTTACACTTAATATTTTCCATTTAAATCAAGCCACAGTTAAACAATACGGCTCTAGCATTCAGATGAGCCAGGGACTGGCAGGCCCTGAGTCTCAAAAGAAATTGAGTGACAACAAAAAGAAATCAGTCTCTTTAGAAATGGCAGTTTTAATAAAATGTGAATGTATAAATATGAAAGAAAGTTTCATATTCTGTGATGTGTGAGCAAATCCACAATAAAGGTAAAGAACAAAGAAAAAGTTGATGAACATTTTACAGCTATAAACATTGTTTGAAACTGGGTGTTAAGGAAAATGTGGCTGCTGTATCTGGTAACCATGGCCACAATGATGATGATAATTCATGCATAAGTGCCATTTTCAGACTTATCATCACAGACAAAGGATCATTTACTCACATTATACTGGATTATTTTGATCAACCTGAATGAATCTTGAAATTTCTTTAAATTTTTTATTCTTTGAGAATTTTACAAAATGTGTTTTGATCATATTCACTTCTTCCCTCAATTCCCCCCAAGATCCCTCCCCTTCCCAAACAAACCCATCCAGATCCCTCCCCTTCCCAAACAAACCCATCCAGATCCCTCCC
>PVIH01019344.1:0-35682 GCA_004025045.1 Sigmodon hispidus | reverse complement strand
TCTTTATAGGCATTTCCTTCTTCAGGTTAGGAAAGTTTTCTTCTATGATTTTATTGAAAACATTATCTGTGCCTTTGAGCTGGTATTCTTCTCCTTCTTCTATTCCTATTATTCTCAAATTAGGTCTTTTCATGATGTCCCAGATTTCCTGAACATTTTGAGTTATGGCTTTTTTAGTTTTACTGTTTTCTTTGACTGACATATCTATTTGAGCTACTGAGTCTTCCACTTCAGAGATTCTATCTTCCATCTCTTGAACTCTGTTTGTTATGCTTGTATCTATAGTTCCAGCTTTTTTCCTCAGGTTTTCTATTTCCATTTTTGCCTCATTTTGCGCCTTTTTTATTGCTTCTATTTCAGCTTTTATTTCAGCTTTTAGTTCCTGGCATGTTTCTTTCATAGATTTGTTCATCTCTTCCAATTTTTTGTTTGTATTTTCTTCTATTTCTTTAAGGCTTTTTTCATATCTTCTTTGAGAGCTTCAATGAACATCAAAAAGGAATTTTTGGTGTTGCTTCCTTCTGTTTCCTCTTCATTGCTCAGTTTAGGCCTTGTATTTGTAGGATCGCCACTCTCTTCTGGAGTTACCATGTTGTCCTTTGTAGTATTATGTAATTTTTTGCACTGGCGTTTGCCCATGGCTTCAGTGGTTCATGATTAGATGGGTCCTGGTCAGTTGTGGCACTCGGGTTTGTATGTCTCCTGTCACCTTTCTGTTCAGGGTCTGATTTTGTCTTTCAGAGACCCCTGCAGTTGTTGGTTCGCTCAGTTCGAGGTCGTGGCGGGGTTTCCCTCAGCAGGAGATGTGGATGTGGTCAGGGACAGAGTTTACCTGCCACTGCTCCAGAGAGCGCTGGGATTCTGCAGCCAGCACTGGGTCCCGGGAGCTCTGGGCAGGGTCTGAATCTGCCCTTCAGAGACCCCTGTAGTTGGTTCGCTCAGTTCGATGTCCTGGTGGGGTTTCCCTCAGCAGGAGATGTGGATGTGGTCAGGGACAGAGTTTACCTGCCCCTGCTCCAGAGAGTGCTGGGATTCTGCAGCCAGCACTGGGTCCCGGGAGCTGAACCGGAAGCCCTATTTCTATTTTTAATGTTTTGTTATTATTTTTATTATATGTGCAGAATGTATGTATATGCATTTACATCCAGGAGCCCTCTGAGTTCAGACAGGCCTTAGATCCACTGGAACTGGAGTTATAGATGGTTGTGAGACAGTGTGTAGGTGCCAGGACCTGAATCCACGTCTTTTTCAGGAGCAATAAGTGCTCTTATACTGGGCCATCTTTCCAGCTCCATCTCTTTGTAATATTTTGAGAAACCTCTGCACTGATTTCTAAAGTGTGTACCCAGTCTTTACTCATCTTCATGGTCCACAGGCTGGCTTCAGGAATGTCAGTTATCAAGTTCTTTATTGAACAAAATGCTTACATTTTTTGTGTATAAATACTTGGATTAGAAAAGAAAAAGCAATTTCTCCAAATTAATAGGGTTCCAAAAACTACATAAGTAGAGGAGAATTTGGAGGTTGATAGATTGTTCTACTTTGCTTTCTGTTAATGTGATAAAGAACACCACCAAAAGCAACTCAAAGAAGAAGGATTTATTTGGCTTACACCTCCAGGTTCATAATCTATCACTGAGGGACATCAGACCAGGAGTTTCAGCAGGAACTGAAGCAGAAATTATGGTGGAATGCTACTTGCTGGCTTACTTCCTCTGATCTTCTCAGCTAGCTTTTAATACACTATAGGCCCGTCTTACTAGGGATGGTAGTTCCCAAGGTTGGCTGGGCCTTTCTACACCAATTAACAGGAAAATGCCTCCAAGAAATGCTTACAAGCCAGTCTGATGGAGAAAATTTCCCAACCGGATTCCTTCTTTTCAATTGTTTAGTATTGACAACCAAGATTAGGTACCACACAGATGGTAGATGTAATCAATTCCTTTTGACCTATAAAGGCTAGTTGGGCCTGGAGTTGTTCCATCCTTCTCCCAATGCTTCAGTTAGTAGGATACAGAGGACCACTATCACTGTCTCTCCTTTATTTATTAAAATTAAAGCAGAAATAAGTGTAAGAGCAACCCATAATCTACATAAATTTTTTCACCAGTACAATGGACTATGGCTGTATTTCCCTTGTGTTTAAACCTATAAACCAGTTAAACAATAGCTGGTGGCAAACTTTTAAATACCTCAGGTATCTTAATAGAATATTCTGTTACACACTGTGAGTATGTCAAAATGATGAGTTTTTCAGAGGCACAATGAATGAATATGTGGCTCAAGTATAACATCAACCTAAGAAGCAGAATTGGCCTCCAGTCGTCACCACTCACCTTTGCCTCTGGAGACTAAGGACTCCCAGGTCACGGAGCAATCCCATACATATTGTTACTTCCAATCTTTGTAATATAAGATTGCAATGTCAATGAATTTGGAAATAGAAACATAGGGCTTTAGATTTCAATGCTGCCAAGTCAGGGGCCGTTGTTTTTGGTTTGAGGGCTATCTGCAGAGGTTTGACAGAATGGAGTATGCATTACTTATTCATTGCTATGATAAAACATGATGACTGAAGCCGTTTATAGCAGAAGAAATTTATTTGGGCTTATGGTTCCAGAGGATAAAGATTCTATCCTGGTAGGGAGACATGGCACCAAGTGGCAGGCAAGACAGCAAGAACAAGAAGCTGAGGTGAGGTCTCTCTTTTTGAACCACATGCATGAAATAGAGAAAATTCTCTGGGAATAGCTTAAGGCTTTAAAACCCAACAGCCTGCCCCAGTAACACATTTCCTCTAACAAGACCACACTTCCTGAGCCTCCCCAAACAGCACCATCTACAATGAACCACATCCCACAGAGATCTAGAGCTTCTGAAGAAGCCCTGAGCCTAGAGTTGAATGACTTAGCTTCAGGAAACACAAGGTTTCAGGCCTCTTACCTATGATCTCTTGTCAGTTTTCTCCCACAACTCAAAACAAATAGTTTTTAAAATATCTCTCTGTGTCTTTTTTTTTGTCCTGTATCTCTCTCCCCCTTCTCCTCTTTCTTTCTGAACATTCATGTGTGTATCTGTGGGTGCATGTCTGCCAATGGAAGATCAGAGGAAATCATTGGATGTTGGTTCTCACCTTCCACCTTGTTTCAGACCAGGCCTTTTTTTTTCCCTCTCACTGTGTATGACAAGCTTGCTGATGAGCATCTAGAGGTTCTGTTAGCTCTGTCTCCCACTTCATGTCAGGATTACAAGATTACAATTGTGCATGTCATTGCATCCGGTTTTTACATGTATTTTGGGGATTTGAACTCAGGCCTTCCTGTTTGTGAAGGAAGTGCATTACTTAGTAAACTATTTCTCCAGTCTAATCTTCTATGTTGTTTTATATCTGTATGTAATATTACATTATTTATAGAAATCTATTTATATATTACATACATTTCTATAAATGACATATGCTGATATATGTATAACCATATATGTTATATAAAATAATTGATATGATCTCTGTGTAAGAGTTTTTTCAACTAGGAGATTTTGTTATATTTCTCTCTAGTAAATCTATAGATACATAGTTTATAAAATTGTTAACCTTTTTTAAACTCAGAATAGACAAGCAGTGTTCTAACTTGGGAATTAGATTGGATTTGTAAATAAAGTTTATTGTGATTTATTCTCATTTGTTTATATACTGTGGCTGTCAAGAGCTATAGTAGCAAAATTGAGATTTGAAATTAGTAATTGATAGCCCTGATGGCTAAAATATTTACTATCTACTCTACCTGTTAATTCATTACTGATTTATTCCCCCCCCCTCGGATATTTTACACATAGTTTTTTTTTTCATTTTCTTCTTTCTTTCTTTCTTTCTTTCTTTCTTTCTTTCTTTATTCAAAGAAGTCACACTTTCTATCCTTGTATATCCTTATTCAAGGTCCCTTCCCCCTCTCGCCACATCAGGTCATTCTTTCAACTCCCCATCCTCTCCCTGGGCAGGCAGCAGATAGTCCCATGGTCCCACTGACCCAATATTGCTTAGTTCAGTCTCCACTCCTGGCAGATCCAGCTTTCTCTCCTCTCCTCAAGAGTGAGTCAGGTGTTCCTCTAGGGGGAGTAGGATTCAAGGAGTCAGTCAAGGGTGTTTCTACACATAGTTTTTATGTTACATGGTTCTTGTGAATCAGAAATTTTCTAAGTGATTATGGAGCAGTCACTCTCTACTTAGGCATTTTGGCTCAGAAAATGACTGTTGTTTTGCCTAAAGTTCATTAGACAGACAAAAAACTCTAAAACAATTTAGGAAACTTCCACATATCAGCATATCAAAACTCCCCTTAAAAGTCAACTCCTATTTCTTGGGTGAGAAATTCTGCAAATGATTATGGATTAAGAGAAAGATGTTTATTTCAATTCATGTTTCAACAGCAGCTTTTCTTTTCTTGACAACTGAGGCAGAATTTAATTCATTCTGCATTCAGGTTTCTGATTAGGCTTAAAGAATTGTTTGTTCAAAGGTACACCAGAGTAAGAGCTATACCTGTGTGTGGTCATGCTGATCCTGAACCCGGTGATTAAGCTTCATTTAAAAAATGCTTCATGAAAAAAAAATGTTTCAAAGAAGACTTATGTCTCATCCAACCTCAATTTTTCTGAACAGAGCTGAATGGGATTTCCTAGCATAGTGGAGAGATGTTTATCTTGAAGTAGAAAATGTCATTAGTTGGTTTCTGCGGAGACATCATATTTAGAAGCCTTAATGGTTATTGGTCTAACTTAAGATCAAGGAAGAGAATTTTTTTTTTATTTCAAAACTGTTTTCACTCTGATGTGGTCCTTGTTGATGTGATGTTCTGTGAGTTCCAAAACACAGAAAGCAAAAGGTGAGGATTTGTTCTTTCTCAACTACATCCTGTATCACAGCTGTAGTATACAAATATCTCTAAATATAATAAAGGCAATTTACAGGAAGCATACAGCCAACATTAAATTAAATGGAGAAATATTCAAAGCAATCTCACTAAAATCAGGAATGAGACAAGGCTGTCCCCTCTTCCCTTATCTATTTAATATAATTCTGGAAGTTTTAGCTAAAGCAATAAGAGATCAAAACGAGATTAAGGGAATACACATTGGAAAAAAAAGAAGTGAAACTATCTCTATTTGCAGATGATATGATTATATACATTAAGTGACCCATACAATTCTACCAGGGAACTTCTACAACTCATAAACACCTTCAGCAAGGTAGCAGGATACAAGATTAACTCAAAGAAATCAGTAGCCCTCTTATACACTAAAGATAAAAAGGCTGAAAAAGAAATAAGGGAAACATCACCCTTTATAATAGCTGCAAATAGCATTAAATACCTGGATATAACTATAACCAAGGAGGTAACAGATCTATTTGATAAAAATTTTAAATCACTGAAGAAAGAAATTGAAGAAGATATCAGAAAATGTAAAGCTCTCCCATGTTCCTGGATAGGTAGGATCAACATAGTAAAAATGACAATCCTACCAAAGCAATCTACAGATTCAATGCACTTCCCATCAAAATCCCAACACAATTTTTTTTTACAGACCTTGAAAGAACAATACTCAGTTTCATTTGGAATAACAGGAAAGCCAGGATTGCCAAAACAATTTTACTCAACAAAAGAACCACAGGAGGCATCACTATCCCCAACTTCAAGTTATACTATAGGGCTACAGTAATAAAAACAGCCTGGTACTGGCATAAAAACAGACTTGTGGATCAATAGAATCAAGTTGAAGATCCCAACATTAACCCAAAAACCTATGAATACGTGATCTTTAAAAAAGGAGCCCAAAATATTCAATGGAAGAAAGATAGTATATTTAACAAATGGTGTTGGCATACCTGGATGGTAGTGTGTAGAAAGATGCAAATAGATGCAAGCCTATTACCCTGCACAAAATTCAAGTGGATCAAAGACATCAACATAAACCCAGCCACCCTGAACTTCATAGAAAAGAAAGTGGGAAATACCCTCCAATGTATTGGCACAGGTGGCCACTTCCTAAATATAACACCAGTAGCACAGACACTAAGAACAACAATCAATAAGTGGAATCTCCTGAAACTGAGAAGCTTCTGTAAAGCTAAGGACACAGTCAATAAGACAAAGTGACACCTTGCAGAATGAGAAAAGATTTTCACCAACCCTACAAGTGACAGAGGATTGATTTCTAAAATATATAGAGAACTGAAGAAACTAGAGCCCAAAACCCTGAATAACCCAATCAAAAAATGGGGTTCAAAACTAAAAAGAGAATTCTCAGCAGAAGAGTTACAAATGTCTGAAAGGCACTTGAAAAAGTGCTCAACATCTTTAGCCATCAGAGAAATGCAAATCAAAACAACTTTGAGATACAACCTGACTCCTGTCAGATTGGCTCAGATAAAAGACACAGATGACAGCCTATGCTGGAGAGGATGCGGAGCAAGGGGAACACTCCTCCATTGTTGGTGGGATTGTAAGCTTGTTCAGCCACTCTGGAATGCAGTATGGCGGTTTCTCAGAAAATTGAGAATCAATCTCCCCAAGGACCCAGCAATACCACTTCTGGGTGTATACCCTAAAGTTGCACATTCACACTCCAAAGGCATTAGCTCTACTATGTCCATAGCAGCGTTATTCATAATAGCAAAACCTGGAAACAACCTAGATGCCCCTCAACTGAAGAATAGATTAACAAACTGTGGTACATCTACACAATGGAGTACTACTCAGTGGTAAGAACAAATGATATCCTGAAATTTGCAGGCAAACTGATGGATTTGGAGTATATCCTCCTGAGAGAGATATCACAAACCCAGAAAGATAAGCAGGGGATGTATTCACTCATTAGTGGAGTTTAAATAAAAGGCAAAGCACAACACCTGAACAGCTTGGGATCTGAAACACCTTGGATCCCATCCCTTCCAGAGAAAACCTGACTCAGTCTTGATAGTGGGGTGAGGAAAGGGGATTTGCCTGGAGTGGATGCTGAACTAATACACCTTGGGACCTTGGGACCTTGGGACCCTCTGCTCTTGTTGGAGACAAGATAAGGAGATGTGAAGAAGAGAAAGTGACTAGGAGGGATGGGAGGGGGAAGGGAGTTTGAACAAGGGGATACATGGACAAAAAATGAGACTTTATTCAAAAATAAATAAAAAAATCAAAAAAAGAAACATCTGATTCCAAGCAGCAAGTTACTCATTGATGTGGCTGCAGTTTATTTTATAAAATAATTTTAAAACAGGCTCAGCAAATAGTTTTTGTCATTTTCAGAAATCAAGAAGAAGACTATAAATTCTGTCAACAAAACTTTTTATTATTGTCTCTGTTAGTTTTATTTATTATCTCTGCACTGGGATCAAGCAGCTGCTAGCTGAGTTAAGAAACTTCTGCTGTCTGCATTTCAGATTTCTTGTTTATAAAATAGAGGATTCAAGGGATGGGTTATGTAGATCTTTTGATTTTGTGCTGTAGCCACCAACTTTATGCTAGCACTGTTGATTTCATGTTAAGATCAGAAAATACGATAGTATTTTTTATTATGGTTTTTAGAGTTCTCTTTGCCTGTCTGTCCAGGTCTCCTTCACCCCTTAACTCTAACCCTGCTTTTCTCTATTGGAGGCTCCACTGATGTTTGTCTTAGTAGTTAGTCTCCACCTCCTCTTGAATTCTCACCTCCTCCTTAGAGCCTCCACTCTTTCCTCCCTCTTCTTCTTGCATTTCTTTGACCTCTGGCATCTACTTTTATTCTCCCAAGTTCATTGTAAAATCTTCCAGGGACACACAGGTCATTCCATTTTCTCTCAACAATATAGAGGTCTTTGGGTGAAATAGCTTTGTAGTTTTAGGTAGAAATACAAATGTTCTAAGGATCTGTGAAGGCCAGGTACCTGTCTGCAGAAATAAATAGGGCTTCAGTGTGAGAGCAAATTGACTGTACAGGAAAACCCTGTGGATCATCCTCCCAGTCGGCTACATATAGAACCAGTCATTACACACTTCCCTAAGAATGGAACATGTAGAGCCAGAACAGAAGAGTTTCTTTGTAATGTGTCCAAAGAAAAAAAAGAAGAGAGAAGTGAATAATGGGGCTGGACAACCTTTAAAAAATTATCTTAAGATACCTTTCTGATGCCAAGTCATGCTTGTACTCTAGCCCTGAGCAAATAGAAACCTTTCGTCATAGAACCGAAAGGACTCAGTCTCCTAGACTGAGGTTTGAATATATATTACATCAAGTTTTGAAGCAGGCATGGAGAAGTCATAGAAGTTTTGTGGGGAAATTGACCATAAACTTCATCTCCAACAACAGTTCCTTGACTGTAAAACAGAATTCCTCTGAGATTCCAGCTGACCTTACTCAGCCATTATCCCAGAAAGGATGACTGTTGGGATAGCCTGTCTACCTTTAGCAAACAATTTTAGGAAAGACTGTAGAACTACATGAAGGCCCTAAAACTACAATAATTTTTTCATTCCCAACTCCCTCACTCTGTCCCTATACAGGGTCACAGCCATTTCTAGAAGACACCTCAATTTCCTTTGGGAGAGATGTTGTCCCTCACCATGTGTGCTAATAAACACAATCCCATCTGTTGAAGGTCAAACTGTGGCCTCCTTCTGTCTTCTGTTTCTTTAAGCTGCCTCGACAATCTAACACCATCACTAGGCAACCCTGTGTTTTCCAGAGAGACAAATGCAACCAGAAAATAATGTATGTATGGATTAGGTAGGTGTTATAATGGCTTATAGGTCAAGATGGTCATTTAGAAGAGGAAATATTTTTTTCTGTTCAGAACCAGAGTGATTAGCTATGAATTATGAGAAATTAGTGTGTAAAGACAGAACTTCTGATGTGTGTACCAGCTCCTCCAACAAATAATAAATCTAGAATAATGACAGTTTTAAGGGATCTATTCCTTCATTCAGAGAATGCTTTTTAAGTAGTGATCTAGTAAAACACAAATTCACGGTATTAACAAAAACTCAGAGCAAGATATTGGGGAAAAGCTGGAATGTCGGAGAGAGGAAACAGACCACAGTCAAATTTCACCCCAGCCAACTTCTCAGGGTAAAAGCTACTTACAAGAGTCCTCAACCTGACTTGTTGCTTCTACAGAATATCACACCATCTGCCTATGCCTGCCTTAAATATCTTCTTCAACCAGTTGTTTCACTTTCAGGTTCTACTCTAGGTCATCATTCTAGAGTTAAGATTAAAGGTGTGAACTACAACTGTTTCATAGTTAGGCCTTGAACTCACAGAAACACAGATAGATCTCTGTCTCCAAAGTTATAGGATTAAAAGCATGAGTTACCACTCTCTGGCCCTCCTGGCTTGACTGTGGGTGGATCTGTTCTCTGATATTCCAGGCTTATTTTATTAAATATAAACTATATCACTGCAATTTAGTGCCAAGCAGCCCTAGATTCTAGGACGTAGCAATGAATAAGTTCACCTTGATGAACTGGCTATCACATGCATGACTGTAATAGATGGCCCTTGTGAACTCTCTGTTGTTTGTTAGGCTTTTAGAGATAGGGATTTTAATTAGCTAAAAATAAATGAAGCTCTCACACATGGTTTATCTGTCTTTCAGTGATTAAAACTCTTTTGTAACTGAAGTTATACTAAGTATAATGGCAGGATTTGTCTGTGCTGGCCTTACATGCTAGAGGATTATCATTCTGAGCCTTAGCTACATATCTTAGAAAACAAATAGACATTGTGCTCTGAAGTGACTCATGTTGAAGTTGATATTTACTTATCATTTTGTTCTTAAAGTCTAGTCTGAAGGGCACTTTTCTGGTGCCCTTGATAAACATGCTCACTTCTGTGTGTGTATGTATGTGGAGGTCACAGGTCAGTATCTGCTGTCTTCCTTGGTCACTGCCCATTTTATTTTTTTATTTTTTTTGAGATGGTGTTGTCAGTGACTCTGAACTTTGCTGCTGCTTCAGTTAGACTGGCTGGCCAGTAAGCTCCTGAGATTTGTCTGTTTCCTGTCCCCTAGAGTTACAGGTGCCTTCACTACACCCACTTTTACATATGTACTAGGGATCTGAACTCAGGTCTTCATGCTTACATAATAAATTACCAGTGATGAAACCTGAAGAGAAAACTGAAAAGAAAGAGGAAATTTATTTCTTCCTTTCATTTTTTTTTTTCCTGTTCACTCCCAGATCCAGAATTGCTGACTTGTTTTGTACCTTGGCTAAAACTCCTATGTCCATGGAAGTTTCTGTCCCACAAGCTTCTCCCAAATTACCACTCAGAGGCTTAATATTAATTGTAAATGCTTGGCCAATTGCTCAGGCTTGTTACTAGCTAACTCTTAAATTTAAACTAACCCATATTTCTTACCTATGCTTTGTCACATGGCTTGGTACCTTTTCTCAGTTTGGCGTGCCTATCTTGCTTCTCTCTGAGTCTCTCTGCTGGCAACTCTCGATTTCACCCTTTCCCTTCCCAGAATTCTCTCTTTGGATCTCCTTTCTAACCTTATTCTATTTAGCTTTTGGTCAGTCAGCTTGTTTAAACCAATCACAATGACAAATCTTCACAGTGTACAAAGGGATTATTTCACTGCACTTATATTCTTTATGTTTTCTTCTATCTTCCTAAAGTATCTGAAGCTCTATAAAAATGTCTTTATTGCCTCTCCCACCTAAATATTCTTCTTTAGACCCACTTTCCAAGTCACCAACATGCAAGATAGTTCATATGAAGGAGGAAGCGCAATGTGGAACTGTGCTTCTCAAAGTCTATTTTCCATATTTATCAGTCGCTATTGTTTGGATGTTGATTAAATTCATCAGATTTTGAGTGAGGCCCCAAATCCTGCACATTTAGCAAGTTCCTCAATGTATTTTCTAATATTTAGTAGTGCACAAATGGAACAATGACAGTTTTTTTGTTGAAGAAATTCAAACCACTCCTTTACATTCCTAACCTGGGGGAAGCTATTTTCTCAGCTTCACTTTCTCTGATGTATAAATTAAGAAGAGAAATTGGTTATGTTTGCTCACATCTAAAATTTAACTAGTTGACTCTACACAAAGAATGGCTGCCTATTCTACAAACTAGGTTTGGAAATACTGTTTGCCCAGATTTTCTGTCAGAGACATAGAAATTGTAAGATAATAAATGATTACTCTCTTGCAGTATCAGCAACACTGTTTAGGTGCAATGTTTCTGTTTTTGCTTAAAATTCTCCCATCTCACCACTCACTGTGTTATTTATTAACAAAAACAAAAATAAAAAACTTATTTCATGTGAGGTACACTCAAAAATCTTGTAGTCAGGGTCACCTGGGGCAAGCTCCTGCTGTAAATCTGACTCACTTATCCCTGATACACTTTGGGAGCAAATTTTAGCCAACTCTCTGCGCAGGCCTGATCTTGATTTTGGCACTTAGAATCTCTTTAAATGTAGTGGGCACTTTCTGCTTTAATGACTTTCTAACTGTGTAAATATAGATGTTGTTTGTTCAGCACTTTTCCCAGCAGTATTCTCCAAGGAAAATTTGCCTGCAGTAAACTCCTGAGGCAAACATGATCCCCCTCTACTAGTCTTGCACAAACAGCTGGTCGAGGCTCTAGGACATAAATAATCTCTTTTTAGAGAGGCACTTACCTCCAGAGTCAAAACTTGTGAGAAGTTTTGATCACATCACACTTTTCTGTGTGCAAAATTTGCTTGTGAACTAGGATATCTGAACATGCTTATTCTGTAAAAGTGAGGAAAAATTCACATTTCACATCAGTACAGAAAAGTTAGAACCCCTAACCAAGAAGGTATCTCTAATTGTCAACTGTTTGCAAAGGAAAAATTAGTTTTCTCCAATGGAGCCTCACTAGGCACACAAAACACGCTTACTTCCCCATGACTGGAAGTAGATACCAACACAAGATGAACTCAAAGACAATTTTGGAGATTTTGTTTGTTTGTTTGATTTTATATTTCTGTTTTAGTATTTTGAAAAAAATGTACTGGTTCTTTGCTTATATGCTATGGCTTCTAATTTTGTGTTTTTATGGGATTTGCTTGTGTGTTTGTGTGTCTGTGTGTGGTTTGTGTGTGTGTGTGCATGCATGTGCTGGCATGGTTCACCTGCCTTTCCTTTTCTTCTGAATTTTTTTCTCTTTATTTTCTAAAGAGAGAAAGAAGGCATGGAATTGGATGGGTGGGGAGGTGGAGAGGATATGGGAGAAGATAAGAGCAGAGAAACTGTGATCAGAATGTATTATATGAAAAAAGTGATTTTTAATTATTTTTGTAGTGTAGCTTGGTTTTATTTATGTCCACAAATATTTCAAAAAATTTACAAAATACTCAAATGGAGAGAACAAAGAAGTCACGGCTTTCTGAGTGTCTACTGTTTACACTGTGTTATCTCATGGCATAATACTCATATATACACTTAGCTCTGAGTTCTAGAGAAATGCAGCGATCAGAATGTCTGCTCAGCCCACTGCAGTTAGACATGAAAAGAAAAAAAAAGAAGAAAGAAAGAAAGACTAGAAAAGAAAGTAAAAACCAAGAATTCTTGCTCAGGAAGCTTTGGGGGAAGAGTTATTAGCACCTCAGGGTTTGATAACAACCATATCCATCAAGAGAGCTCCCAAATTTTGCTGCTTGCTAAAATTTGGAGAGATTTTATTTTTTTAATGTATTCCAAATAGTTATTGTACATTTATAAATATCAATAGTAGATAAGATTGTAGTTAAAATGAGCAGCCCATGCTTTCACACTTTTTGGTTTTTGGAACTGATTGAAATACTTTGAGAAAATATGTGCAACCTAGCAACCCAAATAAGATCTAAATCATTTAGATGAGCTCAAAGGATCACAGGCCTTAATTTTGGGATGTAGAGGCACAGTTATAAGTGTTCCCTGAAAACTGGTCCAGACTGGCAGATTAAGATAACTTGACTTGAGACTTTTTTTACTCATTCAAACAACTGCAAAAAATGTTGATTAGAGTACTATAGAGAACTGAACAAGAAGATATCACATGCTCATATGTGGTCAACTGTTGTATAATATTTTGATTGCATTCTGACAATAAAGTTTGTGTTGAACAGAGAGTAGAGCTAGCCACTAGCTGACCAAAATTAACTATAGAGGTTTTGGAGGACTGAGGACATATAAAAGGCAGGAAGTAGTAAGATAGGGCTGAGAAAGGGTTTCAGTCATTTTAGATGGAGGAATGGAAAAGAGGAGGCCACTGGTGACTTCTCCACCGCTTCTCTGATCATTCAGGTTCTTGTCCTGGTATCTGACTCGTGATTATTGATAAGAAGTAATTAGATAAACACTACAGTCAACCTCCTATGCAAGCAGATACTTCAAAGGGTGTTGATATCCTGCTCTTTCTGTCTCTGTTAGTGGTTTTTATTGCTGCTCATGTGTTCTTCTAGGGGCAGAGATAGGTCATAATCCAGAATGAATTTGTTAAAGATTTTTGTAAAAATCTGAAAGAGCTTTTAGGTGATATGGACTTAAGTTTCTCTCTCTCTCTCTCTCTCTCTCTCTCTCTCTCTCTCTCTCTCTCTCTCTCTCTGCCACTTCTGCAGACTTTTTGTTTATACACATTCTTCATTGCAATATATACAATACTTACTGATGGGTACCTGCAGATGAGGAGAAAATGAAATAAAGGTTAATGTAATACTCTCATGGGTATATTTCTTTTAAACTAGGACACACTGCTTTATAAAATGCTGCGGTAGAAAGTACAGCAAACCAAAATGAACATATGTTTGTGATGAACTTGACCTATTCTCCTACCAGTTTGTAAATACTAGCCTCATTATATGCTCTAATGTCACACATAGGAGTAGCTTCCTCTAAAGGGCAATAAAGGAATGCATTAGATTACTTTCTTGTTTGCTTATGAGATCAATGTCCAGAAAATAAAGGCTGCCTCTATTTTCATGGCATTAATTGTTTCCAGGTACCCTATTGTTGTTATGTTTTTCAACCTTAATCTTTGTAGATCACAAATACTCTCAGTTCCTGCAGCACACTGTTGCTTCCACAAAACAGAATGTTAGTGTGTATTCATATGTGTGAGTGTGTATATGTGAGTGTGGGTATTAACATGAGTATGGTGTGTGTTTATTGTCACGTGACACCTTGTCCTGCAAGGAGCACACAACACCGGATCCTTCTCTTTGCAGTTTATTCGGGCCTTTAATTATCTTCTTGTCTCTCACTCACTCACTCACTCACTCACTCTCAGACATATGATGAACGACCACTCTCTCTCTCACACGAATGACGAATGACCCTGGGGGAGGGGAGTCGGCTTGTGGCTAAATACCCTCTGGGCTTCCAATCCAGGTAAGGCACGTAGACATTGCCCATAGGTCCCCAGGCGCTGGAAGCAAGCCACCATCCTCTCCTACAGCCAATAAGGAGTTGTTTACTCCTGAGAGCACTCACCATTGAGAAAGGTGGAAGGCGGAAACCAGTGCTACCTTTAGGGCGTGGTACAATGCAGCTCCCTACAGTTTATGTGGTATAAGTACTGCATTTGAGTGTACTTATGAGTATGTGTGTGTTTACATGTGAATATGGTATGTATTTCTGTGATATAAACATCATAGAAATATTTTATATCTCTGTGGTATATGTGTTGTATTTGGTTCCTAACTGGACTTTCTGGGCCTCGACCAAAGGTTTAGTCGCACTCTCGGCCCTGCTTTGCCTCAAATAATCACACACAGGCTTATATTAATTCTATGCTGATTGACCTGGGACCTAGGCATATAATTTGCTAACTCCCTCATCTGAACTCAACCCATCTTGTTCAGCTGTGTGGCTTGGTACCTTTTCTCAGAGCATCATTTCAGCTTCTTTCCTCTGTATCGTGTCTGTGGCAGCTCTCTGGCATCTGTCTGTTTTTCCTGTACTCAGAGTTTTCTTAGCCTGATAGCCCTGCCCATACTTCCTGTTTGCCTTTGGCCAATCAGTTTTTTATTAAATCCATAGGTGGGACAAATATTTACAACATTACCAGCATAATCCCACTACATATATGTGAATGTATGTTTACATGTGAATATGGTATTTGTTATGTGACATAAGTACTTGTGTGTGTATGTGTGTGCATGCCTGTGCACACACAAAAACCAAAGGTAGCTGTCAGGTACCTTAACTCTATTTTTTGTCTGCGTTATCCTTCTTGAGACAGGTTTTTTTCTCGCTGAACCTAGAGCTAGGCTGGAAATGGACAAACCCCAGCAACCCTCTTTTCTCATCTCCTACAGCACTGAGATTATGGGCATGAGCATGTACCTGCTTTTTTACATGGGTGTTGAGGCTTTGTACTCAGGTCCTCTTGATTGCATAGCAAGTGCTACCACCTACTGATCTACCTCCAGTTTTCAAAAGAATGTTTCTATCTCACTTATAGCTGGGGGTTTCCATCTCATAATGATGTTCTTGTGCATCGAGAAGAACCAATAATATTTTCTGATAAGTGAAAAAAGGTAAATATTACATTGATTATTTGGGATTCTTGGAAAATATACTCAACATCATATATTGTCACGTTATTTCAAGGTTAAATAAATGCAAACATTAGTCTAAGTTAAGCGATTGTGTAAATGATTATATGTTAGTAGAAGGGTGGAAATAAACAGCATAAACTATAAGATAAAGACATATTTAACTTTTATTTCAGTAGGAAAGAAAACAAATACCAGAAGATTCTATGGCACACAGAATTTTCATATTTGAGAAAATATTAAATTCCATTTTGAATACAAGTATGGTGGTGTTCTAGGCTGAGATAGCAGGATGTTAGACAAGAACCCAGTAAGAGACAGTTACTTACAGGTTTTTAGGGATGAATTTAAAGAATCTTAGTTGGGGGTGAGGAGGAATAACCCATAATGTGGGAGTAGGGAAACCCTGAGTGTGTGCAGTCCTGTGTGAATATATTGCTGAAGTGAGCTAGCCATATCAAGCACCTAAGTCTCAGACCTAAGGGAAGCTGGCAAACCTGTCCTTCAGAGTGACGTGGAGAGGGAAGGCAAAGTCTTCCCCCGGTGTGAGTGCGAGTGTTGACAGTATATGCAGAAAATGTCTACTGCAGCCCAGCCCCATCCCCTTTCCCCCCCCTAATCTTGCCCAGCTCTGTTCCCACCCCAGATGTTTATGTTCTGAAGACTGCTCCTCTTACAGAAAAGGTTCCTATTAAGATTAGCTAAGTCTGCCTTCTTTGTCCAGCTGTGCACCATAAACCCTACCTGCTTAATTCAGTGTATGCAATAACTCTCTGTTCTGCTGTATATGAGAAATATACAGAGCTTCTGGAATGCAGAGGCTTCTCCATCGAAGACACTAGTCCACTCAATCCTAGCTTTTCTATGTCCATGTGTTTGTCCTGTCCTCACACTTTTGCTGTCTCAGGCAGGTCAAGTCCCTGAGTTGTGCAGAATGTGGTATCAGCTTACAATTGTTTATAAGTGCACCTGATATAATAGGAACAATGTTGTACTATATTCTCAGGAATTCAGAGAATTTTGGAGAAGCAGTCACATGTTAAAGAAAAACAAACTAGAAGAACAGTTTCATTACAACTACTAATTAAATCAAATGCTATGGAAAAAGAAGAAATGCTAATCAAGGCCTGAAAGAAGAGTTGGAATTAGGATGTAGAGCACCAAATTTTAAGTTAGGTGAAAACAGTTGTCTAGAAGAAGTTAAGAAAAATAAATTGGGAGATTTCAGCAGTCTTAGGTCATTTATGACTCATTCATCTTGGACTCATGTTTTGTGGTCTTTAGGTAGTCTCACTGCCACAAAAGATGTATAAGATCCACTTTACAAGTAATATGAACTACATACCACTTTTTTGGCAATATTTCTGCACCTTAGTTATGAAGAAGCCACAGTTTCATTCATGCTAGGCAAAGGCCCAGCCATTAAATTACATTCTTATCTTATATCTTTTAATATAAATTCCATGTGACTAGTTGATTCTCCCAGAATGCTATTGCTGATCTTTCTGAATTCTTGTGTCTGTAGTAAAGCCGAGGTTTCAGTTGATAAACAAGTGAACATTTTTGCATGGATCATATGATGGGAAAGTGAGGCAGTGAGGTTGCTTGTTCCCAATCTACTCTTTTGTGCATGATGTCAGCAACAAAACCTTTGCTGAACTGAATGCTGATATTTCAATACTGAATATTTCCTCAACTTTTTGTGTGCTGTTCACCATGTAATAGTGCAGAGTGAACAGAACAAAATTTTGTCTGTGCTACTAATGATTTTATGACTACAAAACTAGTTAAGGTCAGATTTGAAGAATTTGATGGGTTTCATTATAAGTGCTCTTCCATGGTAAATTTCAAGTTACTAATATGAGGCACCAACCTTTGTAGAGAAGAATTGTCCAGTACTATCCCATAATTTAATTACTCTAACTTATAGGAAAATACATATGACTAGCCTTAAGAGCTGGCCACACAACTGAAGGTTCTCATATTACTTTGAAGCATTACATTTTAGTAGAAAAGTGCACAGAATTCAGAGAAATTCCAGATTTAGGATTATAGTTTTATTATAACACAAATATAGACAGTAGGATCAGCCAAAGGAGGAGACTGATAAAGTGAAGTTCAGAAGTAATCCAAATATTAAACTTCTGGTCATCTTCTCCCTCTGGTCTCTTAGCATTTATTTCCTTCCACTACAATGTGTCAGTGATAATACTCACAGGAACCAGGGAAGCTCACTGAAGCTTTGGTGTCCACACTTCTTATCAAGATTTTATTACACACTGTCTGCATGGCTGACCTTTAATCTATAGTTTCTCTTGGAGGCTCAGGTTAATACCTAGTTTCTGGTTCCTCTGGTGCTCTGATGTAGCATATCCACAAGCCCCCACCACAAATCATTGTGTTAGACTATTAAGTGTGACTAAAGCACCTGGCAAATAATGACATTCCTATTAAGTGGGGCAGTGTAGGTGTATATAGGTCAACTCTCTTTCAGTAGCTGAGGGCAGAGTGCAGATATTTCTTTGGATAAAACTAAACACTCATCATATTTAAATTTCAACAGAGATTATGTTGAAACATTGGGTTACTTTGGATAGCATTAACATATTACTAATATTGTCTTCTAATTCATGAACATAAAATACTTTTTGATATTTAATCTTTCATTTCTTTGTATCATACTTTATTGCAAAAGACTTAGATTTCTTGTTTTGTCTGAGACATGATCTTATGTAGCCTATGCTGGTCTCAAACTTGTGGTGTAACTGAAGCTGATCTTGAACTCTTGGTCTGTCTACCTGCCTCTACTTCCTAAGTGCTGGGATTACAAGCACACACCGGCATAGCTAGCTTTTTATTTCTTTTATTAAATACATTCTTAAGTAGATAATTACTTTGATGCTATTCAAAGTAGAAAAAATATGTCAGTTTTACTTTGTGACTGTTAATTGCTGTTGTATTGAAATATAATTGATTTTTTACACATTCAACATTTATGAAACCTTGCCAGACATGATTATTAGTTCCAGTAGTGTATGATGATTAATTTTGATTGTCAACTTGTTGATTTAGAAATACCTGGGCACCAGTTTTCAGAAAGGAGGCTATTAAATCAGTTCCAGATCATGGGCCTTTGAGCCCAGTGTTTGAAGAAAGTAGGGTCTTCAGCCATAGTGATTTACCTTACACCTTTTTTTTTTCTTTTTTTTTGGTGGTGGGGCAACCAAGGGTAATAGCAATAGCCTATAATGTTTTGGGAGTCTCTTAGACAACCCTGATCAACAACTCAAGAGATGGATTCTTATGCCTGATTCTAGTGGTTTGTCAAATGGTATTTGGCTTTTGGAAGGACTATTGTCAGCCCAGATGGGAAAATTTCATTTAAGCTGTATATGTGTATTTATATACAGACTTAGGTCTATTATAATTTTTAGGGAGGACAGATAGTTAACACTTTTTTAGACACACTCAACCATTATTTTATCCTCCTCTCTTTCTCCTGTATTTATGTTCCTCCCTGTCTGCTTTTCCCACATCCCCATCAAATCATCTGTACCCCCTCTTCCTCATTATTGCTCCTCCATACCTGTGCCCCAGCAATGCTCCTTTATATTTTCTATGTTTCTGTAGTTCTTATATATGTATAATGTATACTGTGTTCTGCCTGCATTTTTGCCTGTGAGACAGAAGAGGGCACCAGATGTCATTACAGTTGGTTGTGAGCCACCATGTGGTTGCTGGGAATTGTGCTCATAACCTCTGAGCCATCTCTCCAGCCCTGTTTCTGCAGTTCTTACAGGAAATTTTCATGCATCTGAAGATTTGGAGCTAGGAGTCCCAGATAAGAGACAACATGTTACATTTGTCTTTCTTGGTCTGTTTTACCTCACTCAATGTGGTCTCTTTTAGTTCCATCTGTTTACCTGCAAAGCTTACAATTTAATTTATCTTATGGTTGATAGAAGCTTCCAAATGAGGGAAACAACCAACAGTCCTACCCAACTATGATGCTTATAAACCATAACAATGTGCAGCATGTTGTGATAATTCTAAGGGTGCAGTAGTGGCATACCTACCTTGGTGGTAACCAACAGCTCTCTAATTCAACTTTAGACCCACTCTAGAGGAAAATAATTTCTGGTGCTGGAAAAGTAGCAAATTGCTTACTGTTAAATGAAGTCACAGATCTTTGAGGAGAATCTCCAACTGCTACTTTACCACACCAGGGTAATCTCTAACAACAATCTAAACATTTATGCTTATAGCCATGGTAGTCCTTATTCTTCATCTAGGGAATTTCTTTTGGCAGGACAAGGAAACTGTCAAAGAAAACCACAACCAATCAAAATGCTGGGTTGTGAAGTCTGATCTCAACTGATGTATCTACAACAACTCCTGTACCTAAGGCTCAAGGATTGGTACAGAAGAGGGAGCTCAAGGATTTGAAGGGCCCAAGGATCAGGGAGTTTGCTATGAGATTGTGTCTCCTAGGAATATCAAATACTACACTCCTAAAGTCTCACCAACATGACTGTCCAGGCAGGAGACGAACAAGAAAAGTGACTATAGACATACCTGAGTGGATGAGGGTAAACCCAGGAGACCTCAGTCATATACAAAGAACTACCGGCAACTAAGGGATGTTGAGAGTGGGGGAAATAATCTTCTTCAGGGAAGAGCACACAAACTGGTTATCTAATACCAAATTATCAACCCTGAACAGATACATACAAGTAAAATTATGCATACTTAGTAGGTTGTATTTAGCAGTATATATGCATATATATGTATACATATATATATACACACACACATATATATACAATTAATAAAAAAGTGACCATGAATTTGAGAGAAAGGACAAATATATGGGAAAATTTGTATAGAGAAAAGGGAAGAGGACAATGATATAATTACATTACAATCTCAAAAATAAAATAATTATATAATCAAAATATATTTTAATTTAAAAACTATTTTAAAATAATAAAAATATGATAATGAATTTAAATTAAAATTTAGAAAAAAAATTGAAGAATTTTTTTTAGTTCTCCTTTTTCGATAAAAAAATTTGGAAAGTTAAATAAAGGAATGAACTAAAGGGAAAAAAGGTTTTTTCAGTTACTGTGGTGATATAGTGTGTATCAAAGATTGCCAGAAGACAAGAGGAAAGAGCCTGCCACAGAGTTATCCATAGAGGTCAGGAGTGGTGTCACACCTTTTAATCCTAGCATTCAGGAGGCAGAGGCCAAGATCTATCTAGATCTCTGTGAGTTTAAGGCCACATGGAGATTAAAAAGGTCCAGGAAGTGGTGGCACTGGCCTTTACTTCCAGCACTTGGGAACAGATATCTTTAATCCCAGCACTAGGAATGTTGAAGCAGGAAGTGATATGGCTGAGCAGGGAAAGGTAAGACAGGATGAGACAGGAGTTCAGCTCTTGTCCTTTGCTTTGCCTCTCCTATTCAGTGTGAGGATTCATAGATACAGGCTCTTTCCCCTTTGGCTGAGAAAGTGATGAGGTCGAGAAGTGGCTGTGGCTTGTTCCTCTGTCTTTCTGATGTTTTAGCATTTGCCCCAATTGGGGTTTGTACAACAAGTCACTTTTAGAGGGTTTAATCAGTTTGAGGCAATTATACTAATACAACTCTATAGTATGTATAACTATTGTTTATAAAGGAAATAAAAAAAATGCTGTCAGTGACAATATTGTCTGTCACTTCTAGGGTTCAATTACTTTTAACTACTAGTTTTTCTTTATGGATCATACTGTGTCATCAACTTATGCTATAAACTGGCTGGACAGATATTTGGGAGATACTACTTCTATGATCAAAGACAAATCATCAGGATATAGGGACTCAATGTCACCAGTTTTCTCAAGATTTCTCTGTAGGTTCTCATTACAATTCTCAGGTTCTCATTGCTCCAGTCAATGCCTTCACCTTAGAAGTGGAGACCTCATGAAATTCCAGCTCCTATTAGCACTGGGATTCACTTTCTGAAGGAAATTCTAGTTTGGGTTTCACTTATCTTAGCCACTGGATTTGTGTCATTATGTTTTGTATTATTTATGTAATGCCTGAATCTCAATCACCCAGAGAGACCACCAGAGACAGAGACATCTGAAATGCAATAGCAAGGTTCATTGCCAGTGCTATACAAGCCAGGCAGGGAGCTTGTTCCTCACACTTGCATGGGGTGTGGTGCAAGGAAGAGCTGAGCACTCTAAGTTATAGTTTTTTTACAGTGGAAAACCACAAGGCAGGTTACATGAGGTCAAGGCTGCAGCTGTGCTGTGGATGAACTCATGCTTAGGCACTTTTTACAGCTTAACATTCCTGGACCCCACCTAGGTGGGGTGGCTGGCAGGTTTTTACTGCCCAAGGGTTGGATCATCTGTGTCCTTAGCCTGTAGCTCATTCTCTCCTAAAACTGGGCAAGCCCCTGCTAGGAATGTGAAACTAAACTCTATTTTATCTCTATGGTTACTACATTATAAAATGGGATTTCTTGAGCTGTTTACTCTCTTTATTCTCTCTCTCTCTCTGGAGCAACTGTCTCAATCATGGATCTCTAGTGGTAAGCTCATAGGAGTCTTGTACTCCTGTTGCAGGGGTGGGGGAGGGATGTACCCTGAGTTGGTAGTACATAGGGGAGTATAATCTCTCTGCACAATAACCTGAATGGCCCCAGTCTCTGTTTCATAAACTGTACTAACTTGTTAAGTATGCAGCGGCCAAAGATGAGTAAAAGAAATAGGGTAATCAGAGGTCCCAGTAGGCTGGACATTAGGGTAGTAAATGAGGGTGACTTCAAAAACATGATTCAAACCACCGTTGACTGGCTTCTAATTCACATTCATACACCTTGGCCATGGTTTGCTTAATTACTCTTGAATGGTCTATATAAAAACAGCACTCTTCTCCTAAGGCTACACACAACCCTTTTTGTTGTAAGAATAATAGGTTGTTGATTCTGCATTACTACCTCAGCTAGTGAGCTCAAAGATTCTTGCAAGTGAGATATAGACTGTTCTAGTTTTTCTATGTCTTCATCAATGGAAAGTCTTAAAGAGGCATAATGTTGCTGTTGGGTAATCAAGGAAGCAGTGCCTGCCCCTAAGTCTGCTGAGCTTGCTCCTAATAAGATGCTAAGGGTCAGGATGGTGAAAGGTTCTCTCTTATGACGGGAATAGGCTACAGGTACAGTGGGGTCCGGGAGCTCACCTTCCACATGATAGATGAGTCTAGGTACCAGGTGAACCAAAATGCAAAATCCTTTGGTTTGGTTAAGCACTTGAACATGAGCACAGGGAGTCAGCCTGTTTGAGCAGGCCCAACAGCTGTCATTATGAGGGACTAAATACCCTGGAGAAGAGGTATTAGGTTGGTGGGTTTGGTTACAAAAGGCTTAGTAGTTTGCTGGGATTGTCCCTACACATAGCCCCTGGCCCTCTACCTGCTGCAGGGTCAATTTGTCCACCTGCATTGCTTAGGGTTAGGGTTAGGGTTAGGGTTAGGGTGATCTGAGTATATTACCCTAGTACTGTGACTCTTTCAGAAAGGAGGCTGAGTATCATAGCATAATCAACAAGAAGCAGTTAAATTGGGCTGGGTGGCATTTAAAAGAAAGGAAGATTTCTGAATTAGAGAATAAAATGGGTCTTCTGGCCCGTCTGGGGGCACCAGCACTGAGAAGCCGGGAGTCACTATGGCATTGTCCTTGCAGGACCTGGTTATCTGGGAGGGTTGTTGTATGGTGACAGGCAGAGGGTTAATGACCTTGTTGCAGCTCACAATGACACCCTTGATGTGATCTTGGGAGGTGTTACAACAGTCTGTAGGAATAATAAAACCCCTCTGTCTAGCCCTGAAGGAATATATAATCGCAAACCCCAAGTCTTACCAACTAACCAGTCAGCTTTGTTTCCCTCCTCAGTAAAAGTGACGGTGATGTTAGGCAGCACAGTAGAATGTGTTGGGTCCTTCACACTGGTGGGACCACTTGCCTCCTGGGCATGTATACCAGCCATGATGCTGGCAAACGGGATAGGAATCTTGCTGGGTTTGCTCAGTGTTCCTGTCATCCCAAGAGTCTTTTGCTATAGGACATAGGTAAAAATCAGATTGGGGTACCAGGAACCTATAGGGTGAATTCCAACAGCCAGCCTTAAGGCTTGCCTGGTTTCAGGGTTGGTCAACATCCAGATCAGGTTCCAAGACTGATGAAGGTTGTTGTTTGCAAGCACCATCAGCTCCTTTTGGAAGAGGGGAAACATTACCAGCAACCAAGCCAGGTAAAGAGCCATGACAGTGGATCTTGAGCTTCAAGGGGTTAGGCAGGTGTGGGAAGATTCTCCATGTCTGAGGGGGTCTATGGAGCACACATGAGAGTGGTAGATCCACAGAATGATCCTGTCCACCTTGAGGGCCATTGGAGTTGTCAAGATCACTTGGTAGGGCCCTTTCCACCTCGGCTCGAGGGTCCAGTGATGATGCCTCTGGACAAGAACCCAGTCTCCAGGTCAGAATCTGTGATCTATAGGGGTTAGGAGGGGGAGCAGAAGCATAAATGGCCCGTATCTGGGACCACACTTGCTTATGGACTGCCTGGAGGCTGCAGAGGGCTCGAAAGAGTTCTTGATCTTCCAGCTGTGTCACCATGTCAGTCTGTAGGCTAGGAACAATCAGAGGAGGATGAGCATACACAATCTCAAACGGGGTTAATCCAAGCTGATGGAGGACTTCTGCTGTACTCGGAACAGGGCAAGAAGAAGGAGAGTCACCCAGTTACCACCAGTCTCCAAAGCTAATTTGGTAAAGGTCTTTTTTAGGATCTGGTTCATCTATTCTACCTGTCCTGAACTCTGGGTAAGCACAATGCAACTTCCAGTTTGTCCCCAATGCAGTAGCTATTCCCTGACTTACCTGTGACACAAAGGCCAGGCTGTTGTCAGACTGGATTATGGCCGAGAATCTAAACCTGGGCAGGATTTCTTCCAAGATCTTCTTAGCAACCACATGGGCAGTTTCATGTTTGGTAGGGTATACCTCTACCCATCCAGAAAAAGTATCTATGAAAACTAGCAAGTACCTGTATCCAAATTTTTCTGGTTTCACTTTTATGAAATCTGCTTCCCAGCACACACCTGGCCTGATTCCCCTTAGGCAAGTTCTCTTTTCATTAGGTGAATGTTTGGTGTTAGTGAGTTGGCAAGTGTGGCATTTAGATACAATGTTTTCCAGGAGCTGGCTACCTTGTCTCTGTTTTAAATCTGATCAGGGAAGGAGCTCTTGCATTCTTTTGGGAGATGTGGTGGATTGGTGGATCTGCCGAAATATGAATTTGCCCAATCTATTGGGGAGTAGGATTTCCCTCCTGGGAGACACCACCAGGCCTGCAGTTTATAGGCTCCCTCCTGTTTGACCACTCTTGTTTCATCATCTTGATCATACATTGGTGTTTGGGGCAGTGTTTGAGGGCCTGGATCTACTAAATTGGTCATGACCTGTGTGGCTGCCAAGGCTGCCTCTCTTGCAGTTGATCCACTAGATTATTGCCCTGGGATGTGGCACTTTGGTTTCTTTGTGTATTAAAAGTAGGCAGTGTATGACAGCTAGTTTCTTGGGGGCCAGAGCACTCTAAGTAGGTCTAGGATCTCTTGTTTGTTCTTAATGGTTTTTCCCTCAGCTGTCAACAGCCCTCTTTCCATGTAAATGGCCCCATGGATGTGGACAGTGGCCAAGGCATACCAACTGTCAGTATACACATTTAGCCCCTTATCTTTCCCCATCTGCAAGGCTTTAGTCAGAGCAATCAATTCAGCCCTCTGTGCTGACATACCTGGAGGTAGGGCTGAGGCCCACATCATGGCTTTGACAGTAGTTACTGCTGCCCCTGCGTACCTCTAACAAAGCTGCTTGTGTCTGTATACCAAGTCTCCTCGGCATCCAGCAGTGGAATGTCTCTCAAGTTTGGAGGAAGACAGTGTGTCTGGGCCAGTATGTCAGCACAATCATGTAGAGGCGCGTCTAGGTCTGGGTCAGGCAGCAGGGTGGCTGGATTTAGAGCTGAGGGCACCTGAAAGGTAATTCTAGCAGGGTTGAGGAGGAGGAGGAGGGCCTGGTAATGTGTGACCTTATTTTTAGATGTTTTCTGATGACAGTCGTAGCTTTTGAGTTTGCAGAAGCTAAGAGTCTGTTAACATAGCCCATAGGTTTTTCTTAATAGCTGAAAGGATGTTGTTAAGTAAGTCATAGAGGATGGTGATGAATAGCTGTTATGGGGACTAAAGTTAGCTCAGCATAGTTCTTGATGTGCTAATATTCCAAGTCCATAATCAGGAAATACTAATAGTCAATCAGCCTTGTAGAATTTTAGCGTAAATATAGCTTTGTTGGGAGATTTTGTTCACATGATTTCCTGTTAACAATGGAGGAATAGTATTAAAATGTGAATACATGTAACTGAATGGGTAAGAGTGGTATTGCTTTTTTTAAAGTAATTTCTTTGTGGTGATATATTTTATATTTAATAAAATCAGTCTGGAATATCAGAGAACAGATCCACCTACAGTCAAGCCAGGAGGGTCAGAGAGTGGTAACTCATGCCTTTATTCCCAGCATCGCAGCACAGAAAGACTGAGTGGTGACCAATGCCTTTAATCTCATAACTCCAGAGACAGATCTTTCTGTGTTTCTGTGAGTTCAAGGCCTAACTACCAAATAGTAGTAGCTCACACCTTTAATCTTAACTCTAGAATTATGACCTAGAGTAGAACCTGGAAGTGAAACAACTGGGTGAAGAAGATATTTAAGGAGGTGTAGGTGGGATTCTAAAGAAGTGATGATAAGCCAGGCAGAGGAATCTAGAAGATAGCTTTTACTCTGAGAAGTTGGCTGGCTGAGATTTGACTGTGGTCTGTTTCCTCTTTCTGATATTCCAGTTTTTGTCTCTGAGTTTTCATTAAATACAAACTAGAATTCATGTTTCATTTATTTATACAGTCAGAACTGAAAAAATATGTCTTATATTATGAATTTTATTTTTAATCTACTTTTTCTGACTTTATATTATAGCTTCATTATCCACCTTTTAATCCATATTTTATCCATATTTTGTCCTTCCTAAAAATTGACAATCTTTTAGCTATTACTTTTAGTTCTTCAGAAATGGTTATATCCATGGGGAGGGGCAAATTCCCATTTTGTTAGATTGTTATGGCCAATGTTTGGATAAATGAGCTGCTTCTTTTGCAACTGAAAATCTTAGCAAATATAGGCTAATTAACTAAGTATGAATATCTAGGAGATGGTCAAAAGGCTAAGTTTCTATGGATTCTGCAAAAAATCCAAGATAATACAAATAAAATTGTATTTATAGCTGAAGTCAGGGCAAGAAGAGTGAAGCAGAAAATCTGTGTGGTCCATGAAAAGGCCAAGGTAATGGAGAAGAAGAAAATCTGTCAAGGGGTATGCTCAAACTTAAGCATGTACAACAATTATGGAGAAGAAAAAGCTGATAGCCCAAAGGGAGTACTTAAGTTTAGTTCATTTTAAAATCAACTAGAATGCATTAGTTTTGTTGGAAGGAACAAGTATTGGCTGAAATATAGACTTTGGTATTTGAGGAGTCCTAGAGATGGGAGAGTGATATTCAAAAGAGAATAAAATCATGAATTGTTCTGATTTATTATTATTATTATTATTATTATTATTATTATTATTGAAAGGAGGTTGATCAGCCCCGGTATAGCTGCTGATTGACCATAGTGAGACAATGTAATTCTAAGGATGACTTGAGAATTCTCAGAAAGGAGCACAAGGCGCTGGTTTGAGTTTTATACTAGGTGATATACACACAGGATCCTTTTATACTTTTAATAGAGTTACTGACTTACAACATTACTACATTGGGCATTTAGATTTTAGTGATATGTTTGCCAACATCTCGGTTGACATTGTTTTATGAATATGAAAGGCAGATCATGGTAGGTCAATGGTAAATGAATAGATTTGTAACTGAATGTCTGTGCCCATGGATATTCAGAAATGGACTGATATCAACTTGAACACTCAGTTGAAAGAATGAAGCATTTCTTAGTGGTCTTTGCTACTGCTTTCTACTAGACATGCCCAGCAGCCTCTAACAGGCTCTCCTATGGTTGCTGACATGCTCTTTCCACACTGTCTACTGGACAGATATAGTTATTAGGACCTTTGAAATGTGCCAGGCATTGCAGAGGCACTAAATTTATTGTATTCAATTTTTAATCATTTTCAATTGAAATAGCTACGGAAGGCTAATCATCATTGCATTTTACAGCACAGTTTTATACTATCTCTAAATGTCTGGTAAAACACTTTATTTTACTAAGAGATACTTTGTATCATTTGATTGATTCATTAAAAGTCTTATTATAAAGACATTTAACTTGTAAAATTGTTCTTACAGGTAAGAAAAATGAGGCCTGTAGGCATTCTATTACTTGTTCAGAATCACAGTCATCATGGCAGTTTTTTGAGGGTGATAGAAACTTTCTAGGTTCACTTAGGCAGGACTTATAAGCCAGAAGTGCCAGACACTCATAGCCAACTAGGAATAATGGCCCCAAGTTTGTTGTCTCATGCCAAAGAAAATTAATGGCATAGATACTCATGAGATTGTGCAGAGAAGGGCATACTTCATTAAGAATTATTACAGAAGAGTAAAAAGATAAGAGAAAATAATAAATTAAAGATAAATGAGAAATAAGGAGAGAATAAGAGAAACTTTGTGAGTTAGAAGGGCTTCTAAGGGAGGGGGACGACATTGAATTTTGTCTCATGATTTTAAAGGAACACTGGATAAATATTGAAGTGACAGTTTATTGAGATGAGCTAATTCTCAGGACTATAATGGGCACAGCCAGTGAAGGTCCACTTGTCCTGACCTTACACCTCTGGCCTAACAAGAGGATACTTGGTCTACATTTCTGCTCTCTGACTTTACATGTGTCTCAAGCAGTGTTAATTGTACTAAGCTCTGGGCTCTCACATGTTCAGGGTCAGCTTGTTGCTCTATCAGGATAGTGAGTTAATTGTATCCTAGCTACAGTCTTTTTGGTTACCTCAGAGTAAGCTCCTTGTCTGTGGAGTGGTCTCTGGTCTCTTTCTTGATGTGACTGCTGACATACTAGAAGCCATGCCTACTTGAAATTTATCTTCTAACAATTAGCTGAGTTCAAATCCTCAGCATTCATGTACAAGCCAGCTTGGTGGTATGTGTCTGTAATCTGAGTGTTGGGAAGTCAGGGATGAGACAAACAGAGCCTAGGGCCATGGCTGATTAGTCAGCCTAGCTAAAATAAAGCAGAGCTATAGAGAAAGACATCCAATATTAACTTCTAGCCTCTACGTGGGCACTCAGTTGTATACACATGAGTATGTATTGTATACACATACACACATACATCATTGCCTTCCAGTGCATAAATACTAAAAACTTATGTTTTCTTTTATTTGATGTTAGACAATAATGGGCAGAAATTTTAAGTCAACACATTGATTCTTCATACATAGATATTCTTAAAAATAGTATCCTGAGATTTTGTTTCTTGGTTGTGAAAACCAAAGCTAATTAACAGTAGTTTCAATGAATAAATGTACATCCTTTTACAAAAGCCTATTTTTGGGTCCCTGAACTTTAGAGTTGATTTCTTCATTTTTCTCTCTCCCTGATTAAAAAATATATTATTTATTACAATGGCACTGTGTTAATACATTTCTCGGGGGGGGGGATAAAAAGGCCCGCTGCTGTGTAAAATTGAAGCAAGAAATCAACATGGAAGGGATTAGAACAATTAAAATCTTAGATTCACTAAGGGAGGAAATGAAGTCTGATTAATGAGATTTGTAGCCTGTATTTATAAGAACAAGAATGTGTTACAAACACTATTTGTACCAAACTGAACTCATTATCTTCTCTGGCTCTTCACAATATTGGAAAAATTCCTTCATCTAATAACAAATCAAATGGGCATATGCATGCTTTTATAATTTCAGGAGTGAAATTATACTGTCTTGATACCATTGTGTGAGAGAAATCTGTTTATCCTGTCTCTTCAAGTGTAGGGAAGTGATCTATAAAGTTAATTTCCTCATAAGTAGGATTCTTGTTTTTTCAGAAAGAAAGAAAGAAAAAAAATAAGACAAAACAAAACAAAAATTCCAAAAGGAGATTGATGCAGTCTGGAGAATCTGGTTATTGCTTTCCTCTCAGCTTTTGTTCTGTTCATCAACAGGCATTCTTAGTCATTCTGGGAAGTAAAGCAAAGGAGAATGAGCATTAAAGAAACAAATTGAATCTGAAAAGTATCAGCATGAGCAGTAAAATGAAGACAGGACCAAGACCTCAGGGAAATCCGTGCCACAGGGATTAGCCACAGAGTTGAGTCTCCCTGTCTGACCAATGTCTACCCTGCCCAGCCAACCCCCTTCCTATTCCCTTCCTCAAGCCTCATGTATTTAATAGACCAAATAAAGTTATCAGAAAGTTAGTTTGTTTCCCATCCTGTATATAGAAACTGTGGTGAAGTGACTTACTCATCTTGTACAGAATGTATGATGGGGATTTTGCTTATTACTGCTTATAATTCGTATCTGGAGATAGTGTTTTCTCACAAAGTAAGTTCTGGTTCAGTGATTTCCAATTCACACTTGGTTATTGATTACCATGCTGGGTGTGGATGACACTTACTCTCATGTCCTGACACCAGTTCCACATCTTATAAAAAAACAAAAAGTCATGTGGCTTCCGCAGGTTGCCATAGTCATATGAGTGCTAAACATGTAAAATTCAGATGTGTCTGATATGAACCTTTCCTGACATCATAAGTTGGAAGCTTGATGAATGTTGAAGCAGCAGTCTAGCTAGTTGAGATAGAATGATCTGCTTCAGTGTACTCAAAAATCTTATTTGAAGCATTCTGAAAATATCTCCCAGGCATCTCTACCTGAATTTAAGGCAAGGAGGGGAATGCTTCCTTGTGGATCACTCTTTGGCCTTGAGTTTTCCACAGGTATAATTGTGCCTTCAGGTGTCCAGGCAGTAACATTATTATTTTCACCATGGGGTAGGCACAGAGAATGGTATTCCAGGTCAGGGATATACAAAGCAATCACAAATATCTGTCATTTCAGCTGCCTATGATTTACCTGTCTGAAAAAGTTTTGTAAAGTGTATATCCCTCACAAAATTATAGCAGCCTGCAATCACAAATAGACTATGAGACCTAACAACATTTTCAGAAAGCATTATTTTAAAGCATATGGTTAGTATTCTCATTCAAACAAAGTTTATTGTACCTTATTAAATGTCAGATGTTAGGCTTATCACTGAATGAGTAAACATGGATAATACATGGCCTTTTGATTGAGGAAGTTTATAATCCAGTGGTAAAGACAGATATATAAGTATATAAATTATGATACAAAATTTAAAACTGGACTATAATACCATACTAGAAAATAAAAAATGCTAGAAAATAAAATTTTTGCATCAGAAATGGATTACCTTTTTTTTTTTTAAACTGTAGGTTAGTCAAGTTCCATATATCACCAAGCACTGCTGGTTATTGGCATTATTTTTAGTTACTCTCCAGAACTTAGCAGTAAAATCCTGTTGCTAAAGATACCATATTTTTGAGTCATAAAGCATAGAAATAACTGATACTGACATGGAAGCTTCATTACTGTTAGCTAGTTTTCACAGCGCTGTGTGGTGTTGTGCATACTAGTGGAGGAGATGAATAATCACCAGCTGGGAACCTTTTGAGTGACAGTAATGACCATCTTGGCAAGATATGCCCACTTGTATGATGATGGCAAAATATCATAGAAGTAGCCATACACTTTCTCATTGGATTTTAGGCTTTTCTTTCAAGATAGAAACAAAACCTGGCACCATAATTAGGACAAAGAACTCATTGCTAGACAGAGTATATAGGAGTTACATTAGAACTGATTACTATTATATTGCTAAATAGACGTAGTATTAAAGTGACCCCTAATGACTTATACCCATAGAACAATACATCTCTTATCTTAACCCTCATTAGAGAAGCTTCTTGTAGTAAATGACAATTAACAAAAAAACTCACAATTGGCCAATTTGTGGAGAATAAGAGAGTAGAAAGTGTTCATCTCTAAATGGGACATCTGTCTTACACTCCTTTCCCCAAAGCTAAGGCATCTTTATGGAAGAGGAGATGGATAGATATAAAATCCAGAAGAAAAAGAGGACTAGAAGGAAACTGTTTTCAAATGCATCTGAGAAGTTGCCCATATAAACTCACAGCCCCTTTTGACAGTGTGCACAACACATGTGCAAGCTCAGACAAAATCTCAACATTGAGAGG
This sequence comes from Sigmodon hispidus, assembly GCA_004025045.1. Lineage (NCBI taxonomy): Eukaryota > Metazoa > Chordata > Mammalia > Rodentia > Cricetidae > Sigmodon > Sigmodon hispidus. Next base: position 3,739 of record PVIH01019344.1, on the reverse strand, counting down.
GAGGTGGGCACTGAAGCCCACCCATAGCTGAGGGCTCTGGCCAACTGATGACTGCTGAAAGGAGGGGCATTAGTTTTCTTTAGGGAAGTGGCTCCTGGTATTTTGACCAAGCTCCAGTGCAGGCCCTATACCCAATAGCATTTGAGCATTGCAAATTGAGATCATGGGCTGAACAAAGTAAAGAACAGAACTTGGATAGGGAGGGATAAGGATGTAGGTTTGACGGAAGTCAGGGGAGGGGAAGTAAATATGTTCAAAATATTTTGTGTGAGATTCTCAAAGGATAAATAAAAACGTTATTATAGAGGAGGAAAACCCCTTAACTTTTTTTTAGTAGTATGGAAGAAGGTATACTTTCTGTGGCTTACAATCTGCATGCAAGACAGTAGTCAAGAATGTTGTACTCCACCCAGGCTGCAGACCACAACCACTGAACAGCTTGGGATATGATGCACTTTGGACTGGCACCTTGGTGCTCTTTCCCTCCAGAAGAACACCTGATCCAGTCTTAATAGTGGGATGAAGAAATCGGACTTGCCTGGAGTGAATGTTGAACTAATCCATCTTGGGATCTCCTGCCCTTTCTGGGGAGGAGATGAGGAGATGGAGAGAAGAGAGAGTGACTGGGAGAGGTCAGGGGGGGTGTGTGCGGTGGGGAGAAGGGAGTTTGAACAAGGGGATACATGGATAAAAATGAGACTTTATTCAAAAATAAAAAATAAAATAATAAAAAGAAATATTGATTGGACACATTTAAAAATAATAATGAAAAAGAATGTTGTGCTCACCCTTTCTCTCTAAAGACAATGAAGCAATTTGCAGCTTGTTTCTTAAAGATGATTACATCTATCTTAGTAGACAATGGAGCTATATGCCCATAGGAAATACAGAACAAGTGTGGCGAGCCGCTTCTGGCCTGCAGAACGACGAGTCACCACATGCACGATTCTTCTCGGATCACACTTTATTGGAGTACAGCTCAGTTGAGAAATGGTGGAAAGAAGACCCCGAGCCTGAGATTCAGCCTGCTTATATAGGGAAGCCTGGTGCATGATTGGTGCCCATCACAATGCCTCATTAACATATGGCTGGTGATTGCTTCAAAGTAATACTCATTAGCATATGGCTGGTGATTGGCCCAAAATAATGACTCATTAGCATATTTGAGGATCACATCGGATAGGTCCTTTCTCAATGCCTAATTAGCATCAGCACATCGGATTGGTCACTACTCGATGCCTAATTAGCATAAGCGGCAATAGAATGTTCCAGCAAGTTGTAAAAAGGCAAACTGCGCCCTACATCTCCCCCTTTTTTGTTTTCTAATGGCACAAACAGGATATAGCCCATACAGGTATTCACCTCATGATGTGCCCACCGCTCAAAGGCTGTTTCCTGCTGCCAGGATCCCCGAGACGCCTTCCTGCGTGCAAGGCCAGTGAGGGCGGCAGGGTGCAAAGGCCGTCTCAAAGGAGAATGATTCCCTATAGAGGTGCAATGGCAGCTAAAGCCTCTCTGTGCAAGGGCAATCATTGTAAGTTCTTAAGGGTGGAGAGCCAGGCTGCAGGGAAGTGCCCTGCATCAACAGCCAAGAGTGCCTGAGTGAGTAGTACCTTTTCTCGACGTGCTCTGATGCGAATACGGCGAACCAGCCAGAGGCAAAAAACAATCCCAAATAAACAGCAGGCTGCAAAAATTCCTACTCCCACCCACTCCTTGAAAAAGGAAAAGGCAGAAGTGAGCCAAGAAGTAAAGTCCCCAAGTGTAACAGGCTTCAATCTTGTAGCATTCAAGCATGCTATCTGGAACTTTTGCTTGAGGATCATCTTCTCGGCTTCCATAGACCAATTCCCACTTTCCGCCTGAATCAGGGGGAAGACAGTCAGGAGTGTCCATATCAGCATCATCCTTAGAGTCATCCTCAATGTGTCTCGTCAATCTTGATGGCACCCAGACTGGCTCCTGATTCTGTGGAGAAACACATAAAGATCCCCTGGATCGAGTGATAACGCGATCCGGGCCTCGCCATTGATTAGAAAGTACATCCTTCCACATAACTTTGCCTTGATTGTTGGGTTCTGATGTCATATGATGTTCGGCGACAGTTTCATTTTTATCATTTAAATTTAGAAAATTTATAGTGAATAAGGCAAGAGAGAGCCTTTGTTTGGGGGTGCAATTCTCTGCTATTTCCCCTTTTTGTTTTTGCAGGAAATCCTTGAGCATACGATTCGCTCGCTCTATTATCCCTTGCCCTTGTGGATTATAGGGCAGGCCTGTGATATGTTTCACTTGCATTTTGTGACAAAATGAGGCAAAACTCTTAGATGTATAGGCTGGCCCGTTGTTGGTTTTCAGTGTATCGGGCTTGTCCCAAGCTGCCCAAGCTTCAAGGCAGTGGGTAATGACATTGTGAACCCTTTCCCCAGAAAGAGGTGTAGCGTGCATTACTCCAGAATATGTATCAATGGAAACATGCACATACTGAAGCTTTCCAAAGGATGGAACATGGGTAACATCCATCTGCCAAATCTCAAGTGGAAAAATGCCTCTGGGATTAACTCCTATTTTCTGAGCAGGCAAGAATTGCACACAAGCAGAACAGCTTTTCACAATATTCCTAGCTATCTCACTAGAAATTTTAAATTTAGTTCTTAAAACCGCAGATGAAACATGGTATAAGCTATGAAACTCTCACGCTTGTGTTTCAGAGTCCAATGCCACAAAAGCACGCGTTGCCAGATCAACTTGTTCATTGGCTTTTGCCATAGGACCAGGCAACAAAGAATGAGCTCGGATATTAGTAATATAAAAGGGATTGGATCGATGCAAAATCTCACCTCTTATTCCTGCTAAAAGTGAGGCTACCATACTAGAGGGTTTAATATAGGAAACAATTTCTAAACTTTTAACAGCATTCACCACATATGATGAATCAGATACCAAATTAAAAGACTCAGGAAAACATTTAAAATCCTCTAAAACTACTTGGCATTCTACTATTTGGGGAGCATTTGGACGGCACTCAACAGTTACAGGTGAGCCTCCTTGCACCATGTAGGCTCCTTTCCCAGTCTTAGACACATCCGTGTAGATGGTTAAGGCATTGATCAACAGTTGCTCCCTCGTGATCCAAGGAAACACCACAGGCTGCTGAACTACGAATCTTAAAAGTTCACTCTTGGGCAAATGATTATCAATTGTACCAGAAAAGGCACAAACCAATATAGCCCATTCTAAGGTAGTGGCAGCCAATATCTCTACTTGTTCTTTTGTATAAGGGACTATAAGTCTGTCAGGTGTCTTGGCAAAAGATGTAATAGATTGTTTAATGCCTAATAACGCAACCTCAGCCGTCATAGATGGATAGTGAGACAAGGTTCTCATCCCTGTAGATTTAGTATAAATCCACAGTAGAGGCCCTTCTTGCCAAAGAACACCAATTGAAAAGCCTAAAGTGGAGAGGATACACATTCAAATGGACTTGGATTCATCACAGCACACTAACTGTGCCCTAGTAATTGCTTGCTCTACCTTTTAAAGTGCTATCTGAGCCTCTGGGGTTAGCTGACGTGGGGAATTAAGATCTGGATTTCCCTCCAAAATATCAAATAAGGGTTTAAGCTCAAAGCGAGTTAATTTCAAATATGGCCGAATCCAATTTATATCCCCAAGCAATTTTTGAAAATCATTTAAAGTCCTTAAACAATTGGTCCTAATTTCTACCTTTTGTGGTCTA
>PVIH01019343.1:0-35685 GCA_004025045.1 Sigmodon hispidus | reverse complement strand
TGGAAATCATTAAGTGTCTTTAATCTGTCCCTCTTAAGTTGTACCTTCTGAGGTCTAATTGTTTGCAAGCCTATTTTATATCCCAAATAATTGATAGAATCCCCTCTTTGTATCTTTTCAGGGGCAATGTGAAGTCCCCAATCAGGCAACACCTTCTTCAATTCCTCAAACAGTCTTTCTAAGGTGTTTACGTCTGGGTTCGCTAACAATATATCATCCATATAATGGTAAATGATAGATTGTGGGAATTGTTGCGTATCACTTCCAATGGCTGTTGGACAAAATATTGGCATAGGGAGGGGCTATTCAACATCCCTTGTGGAAGGACCCTCCATTGGTACCTTTTTACCAGGTATGAATTATTAAAATTAGGTATAGTGAAAGCAAACTTCTCCCTGTCTTGTTCCTGTAGAGGTATTGTAAAAAAAAAAAAACAGTCCTTCAGATCAATAACTATTATAGGCCATCCTTTAGGTAGCAAAGAAGGTAAAGGTATACCAGATTGTAGGGTGCCCATGGGCTGAATCACCTTATTAATTGCTCTTAAATCCATCACCATTCTCCATTTCCCAGACTTCTTCTTGACCACAAATACAGGGAAATTCCATGAGCTGGTTGATTCTTCAATATGTTGAGCTTGTAACTGTTCCTACACCAATTGTTCTAGGGCTAGCAATTTCTCCTCTGTCAAAGGCCATTGTTGGACCCAAATAGGCTTATCCGTCAACCATTTCAAAGGCAGGGCTGTTAGTGTCTTAGGGGTGCTTGCAGTTTTAAGACTGAGTCTTTGTGCAACCTGAATGGATGGCCTCTTGAGGTATTATTTATGTATTTATGTACATTTATGTAGCCTCTTGAGGTATTATTTTCAAGGCCACGATTAGTTCTTTGGCTAGTATGTAGGCCTGGAGGAATCTTCATTTGAGTGTTCCATTGTCGTAGGAGATCACGACCCCATAAGTTCACCGCTATGTTGGCCATGTATGGCTTCAATCTCCCTCTCTGTCCTTCTGGTCCTATGCATTCTAGCCATCTCACACTCTGTTTTACCTGAGACAATGTCCCAATATCTAAAAATTGAATGTCTATCTCCTTCAGAGGCCACCTGGGGTGCCAGGCCTGCTGAGTTATGATTGAAACATCAGCCCCCATGTCGACTAAGCCCTGCATAAAAATATTGTCTATTCTTATTGTCAACTTTGGTCTTTGTTCATTTATGGAGGTCTGCCAAAATACGTGTTTTATTGGCTTGCTGGATATCATCAACTTCTCTTGTAAGGGCAATCTATTGTCTATGGTTACATGATCTACTGTTTCAGGCTTGGGATTTGTTACTCGTCCTGAGGACACTGCTCTTCCACTGTGACTGGATATGACTGAACCCTTTTTGGCTTGGAGGACTGATTCTTGGGGGCTTCCCTGGGGAAGCCCCGAGTTACGTTTCCTGATGGTAAAAGTTTGCCATCTTTGTCTCTTATAGATCTACATTCATTCGTCCAATGTCTGCCTTTGTTACATCTCCTACATAGTCCAGGAGGTAGTGGCTTTCTGTTTAAGTCACTCCTGTGATTGGAAAAGTTCCCACGTATGCTTTGTCTACAATTTCTCTTTATATGGCCTGGCTTACCACAATTGAAGCAAATAATGCCTTGATTTCTCATCTTAGCATTAGCAATGGCTTGACCTACCCAATTCTCTTCATTATGGTATAGATATTCAGCATTAAGTGCATATTGAATCCATTCATCTAAGGGTGCACCCCTGATCTTTAATGGCATGATCAATTTTTTACATGTCATATTAGCATTATCGAAGGCCAAAGAGAGTATTAATTGTTTCCTAACTTCTGAATCCGACACTGCTCTATTTACAGCCTGAGTCAACCTCTGTAAGAAGTCTGTATAAGGCTCCATTGGACCTTGTTTAATCTGGGTATATGACTCAATTCTCTGTCCTGGGTCCAAAACCTTTTCCCAAGCATTTAAGGTGGCAGTATGACACAGCAACAAAGCATGGTCATCATAAGTAGCCTGAACTGATAAATCAGCAAACTGGCCTTCCCCAAGGATTTGGTCCTTGGAGACAGTAACATTTCCAGTTTGATCTCGAGATTCCAAGGCTTTAGCCTCTTCTCTAAACCAATTCCTCCACTGGAAGTTTTGGCCATCGTTCAACACTGCGTTCACCAAATTCTTCCAGTCATCAGGAATTACTCGATTTTGTGCTGACCATGAGTTCAAGGATTGCCTCACAAAAGATGATTATACACCATAGTTCACTATGGCTTCCTTTATTGATTTTAAATCCTTCATGTGTATAGGTTCATAATTGTATCCCACATTGTCAGAAGCCCTTCCACGTGGTTGTGGTTTTTTTGGCCTCTGCCACAACTGGGAATAGAGTTGGAGGGATGGGGGTAGTCCCCTCATGGTAACCACTCTAGGTAAAGAACCTTCCCTGCAGTAGCACCGTTTAAGAGGGGGTTCTGGGTTATCTTGAGCAGGTTTTGCCTCAAGATCCTTTTCTAAAATCTCCAAGCGAGCCTCATGATCTTGTAACCTAGTGGTAATGGTCTTTTCCAGTGTTTTAAAGTCTTCTAAAAATGATCTCTCCAACAATTTCATAGAGTGGTAAATCCTCCCTGTCTCCACATCTATCCGTTCTACTATCTTCTGTTCAAATTTCCTAGAGTTTCCATCCATTATCCTAAAATTTTTATCCATTTTTTTTAAATTTTTTATCTAATTTCCTAAAATTTTCAGCAATATGAGCTCTAAATTCCTCTGTGATCAAAGTAGACCTCTCTTCTATGGAAACAATAAGTTTCTGGAGTGTCTTAATACATTCATCCATGCCAGACATCTTAGCCTCATGCTCTCTATGTTGAGATGCCTTAAAATAGGTAAGTATGAAGTATATTATCACACAAAAAAGCAAAAGGACTCCTGGGTGGAGATAACCTCCAAATGCGTAATCCTGGAAATAATCCTCTATCACCATTGTGACAAAGTGAGAAAAATTCTGAACATTTATCTGGTAAGACATTGTAGAAAGGAAAAAAATATGTAGAAAAGAAAAGGAAGAAAAGAATATACTCAGATGTAATGAGAACTTATGGCCAGCAGATGTCGCAGTTGTGATCAGCAGCGGCAGCAATGGTGTGGGAAACGAGGTGGCGATTCGGCTGGGAGGGTCTTTCTTAGATCTTTCAACAAATCCTACCAGGCGTGCCCCACTAGAACGGGCCAGTCTGTCTCTCAGGAGGTCTGCCGCGCACAGATTCGTTCCTGGTTGTGTACAGGAGGCTCGTGCGCAGCTGGTAACCAAAGTCGTTCAGACCGGCTCTGTGGGCGAGTGAGGAACCTGGCGGGTTTGTAGAATTAGCCCCGCATTCAGGCACTAATTATCGCGGTAAAAACCAGCCATGAGATGTTTTAAATGGGGTTTATTTTGTGAAAATGACTTACAAAACAGAGATGGTTTTAAGAGAAAATGAAAGGATAAGGTTGCAGCGCGCTGGAGCGTTTCTAAGGAAAACTCCTCATCCCCACACTGTGCACCTGGTTGGGAACTCTCACGAGAGAATGCCGGCTTCCTGTCCTGGTCCTCTCCCTCAAAGGTCTACTTCCGGAATCCTTTCCAGTTAACCACGCCCCATTCATCTCCAGTCCTCTGACGCGATCGTTCACATATATAGTTCCTGATTTCCCGCTACAGTCATGAGTACTCAACTGCTATTTGTAACTCCCTTCATTTATTCCACCTTCACCAAGTAACTCAGCATGTCTTGGCTCCTTTTCCTAGAGGAGTGACCTATATCCTCATTCCAAAAGGGTCGGTGCCCTTTCCCTTTGTCATTCTGCCTGCATTATGCTGTTGTAGTCTCTCATGGACTTTAATCACAAAGCATGGTAACACCAAGAGACACCCTAAGGGATCTCCTGCATTTTAGACATAATCTTTCTTCTCTCCATTGCAGAGAAGCAATCCAATTTCCCTTTGCTAATCTGGATCAAACACCCCTCATAATACTATTATTTCTTTCTTAGTCTGTTGGCTTAGGGGCATTAGAAACCCAAAGTGGGGACTGGAGAGATGGCTCAGCAGTTAAGAGCACTGGCTGCTCTTCCAGAGGACCTGGGTTCGATTCCCAGTGCCCACATGGCATCTAACAACTGTCTGTAGTTCCAGTTCCAGGCAAATAAATAAAATAAAGTTTCTTAAAAAAAAAAAGAAACCCAAAGTGATCAGGACATAGATGAGTTTTACTTTACCAAATAATATCTTGTTGTTTACTGACAGGTGTCTGCTTCTGAGAGTTCTTTCTTTTTCCACTATGAATTGCTTTAATGGTGGTATCTATGCAGGTTTTTGTCAAGACAGGGCAGCAAATGCACAGTGGAAATGCTTATCAGACAGGCTTTTGAATGAATAAAGAGTTCACACTGCTTAAGACAGCTCTAGGCAACCTCCTCTTCAGTCTCCTCCTCCAACTCTCCCTTCTCCTCAGCTGTAGCATCCTGGTACTGCTAGTACTCAGACACCAGGTCATTCATGTTGTTCCTCAGCCTTGGTGAACACCATCTCATCCATGCTCTCACCCATGTACCAATGCAGGAAGGCCTTGCGTTAGAACATGGCTTTTAACTGTTCTGAGATTTATTTGAATGGCTCCTAAATGACAGTGCTGTTGCTAATGAAGGTCACAGACATTTTTAGACCCCGAATTGTAATGTCACAGACAGCTGTTTTTACATTGTTGAGGATCCACTCAACAAAGTAGCTGCTGTTCTTGTTTTGGACATTAAGCATTTTGGACCACAGATGAAGTTATCAGGTCTAAATATCTGCCCAAAGGGCCCTGAGCACACTGAGTCCATGGTGCTGGGCTCCAAGTCCACGAGCTCAGCATGGGGCACATACTTGCCACCAGTGTGGCCTCCTTGTAGTACTCATTGATATGTGCCAGCTGGAGGTCACTCTCTCCATGGTGCATGCCAGTGGGATCAGTGGCATGCTTGTCACTGATCACCTCCCAGAACTTGGCACCAATGTGGTTGCCACATTGCTCAGTCTGCAGGGCAAGACCTCCTTCATGGCAATAGTGGAGTGTCTGCAGAGGAGAAGCAAGTAGGGGAGGAGGCACACAGAGTGCCCTGCGTGTTCTTATCTGGAGTTCATTTCACTCTCTGGCACTAGAAACAGCTATTATCAATAACAATACAGGTGTGTTGTATTATCACATACAGACTCCCTCACCTTTATCAGGTTGAGTTTAAGGAATGAGGAAGATAAAATTGGATCAGTAAAGACAGAAAGCACAAATTTTCACTGCTATTGTTAATGCTAAATTATATGTTGAGGGACAGAAATTCCCAAATAACAAAATATAAGTAGATTCTTTTCTTACATAAGTGAAGTTTAGAGGTCAGCTCCTCAGGTTACTCCATAATGCAGATTCATTTGATTTTTATCCACTGTAATCTGAGCAAGAGATGAGCTGTCTCAGCTCCAGATGACAGGGAGCTCCTCTCACAAGAGGAGGCAACAGGCTGAGCCAGGTAGTGTACACACACACACACACACACACACACACACACACACACACACACGAGACTAGTGTGAGTGGATAGAATCTAGGCTAGCCTGGGATACAAAGGCCAACCCCGTGTCAAAAGCAGGGAGGAGAAGAAAAATAGTTTTATTTATTTTTTATTTTGCCTTGTTTTTGATGTTTGAGGGTTTGAGAGACAACTCTACAGTTAAGATTGTCCTTCCAGAGGATTTGGGTTAAACTGTCAGCACCCCATATGGAAGCTGACAACCTTCTGTGGATCTAGTTCCAGAGAATCCAGCACCTTCTTCATGCCTCTGCAAATAACAGACACACATTTGATGCACACAGACATGCAGATAAAACACCCTGCACATAAAACAAAATAAATAACTTTAAAATTTTGTCATTTGTAGACATTTTAAAAAGGTTAACACAATGGCCTTTCCCCTCCATCTTCTCTCTCCTCTCTCTGTTCTTTCATGTTTCTTCTCATCCATTTTCTTCCCTTTCTTCTCTCTCTGTCAACTTTTCTCTGCCCTCCCTCCTCTCCTTTCTCTATATTTACTCCTTTCTTTATTTCTCTCTACCTTCTCTCATTTCAAGGTTTTGTCCTCTTGCTTTTATTTTTTTCTCTTGATTATTGAAATGAAGAATCTAATTATTAACACAAGTCAGTCACAAACTGAAGATCTTCCTCCTTGTCTGTAAGGTTCTAGGACTGAAGGTGCACATCACATCAGGCTACCAGGCAAGTTTTATATCTCAATAGCCCAAATTTAATTTTACTGATGAAAATCTCTGCAAGAAATCTTGTGAGATGTCCTTCCTTGTGGCAAAATACCTGGTTAAAAGCTAGTTGAAGAGCTATCCTGGACTACTGAATGAGACTGTGTCAGCATGGAAGTAAAACATACTCTGTAGCTGTTCCAAACCTAAGTGCTGGACTGAGCTCCTTAGTAACCTGAATCAACTAGGGGAAGTCTGAGAAATTACTTCAATATTTGGGTATCTTTTTGTTTTGTTTTTGTTTTGTCCCGTCTCTTTAATCACTCAATTCATTTTCTTGTATAACAATAAATTTTATCTACATAGTCACCCTTTAAAGAGACAGATGCATATGGCAGTGAGCTCTCTCTCTCTTTCCTACCTCTTTCCCCTCCCTCTCTCTTTCTCTCTCTCTTCCCCTCCCCCAAATAAACTCAACATGGCTCCTTGGCATCATGTCCACGTGCTCCAACCTTCCATGCACAAAATATTGGCAAAGCCTGGTTTACATAAACAGTTCCAAGCCATCCAGGGATACACAGTGAGACCCTATCTCAAAATAAATGAAAAAAGATGGATCAATGGGTAAAATTCTTGCAGTGTAATCTGAGAACCAAGCAAAAATTTCAGAACCTACAGAAGAAAAAGAGAAATGACTCTACAAAACTTTCCTATGACCTGGACACATACACTAACAATAATTGTAGGGGCTTTTTTGTTTGTTTTGTTTTGTTTTTTGAGAGAGGGTCTCACTATGTAGCCTTGGCTGGCCTGAAGCTCACTATGAAGATCAAGTTAACCTCAAAATTCACACAGATCTGCTTGCCTTGGTCTCCTTCTGAATGCTGGAATTAAAGGTCTGTGGCATAATGTCAGACCAATAACACACTTTTAAAAAGATTTTATTTATTTTTATATATACACTATTCTACCTACACATATACTTGCATGTCAGAACCTCACACCACCTGTAACTCCAGCTCTGGGGTTCTGACATCCAGTTCATGAAGTATGGGAGTTGAACCCAAGACTTTCTACATAATAGGCAAGTATGTTATCAGCCAAACTCCATCTTCAGCTCTAGGCCTCATTTTTTTACATAGAACTTTAAGATGTGAGCCCTGGATACCTCAATATGTCACCTAGTATCAAGCACATGGAAGGTCACTAGTAAATTTTTTTTAATGAATAAAAACTTACAATTTTTTCTAAAACATCAAACCCTTGCATAGAATCTGCCCCACTCACTGTTACCTGAAATAGAAAGCTTCCCAGTGAGAACAGTCATAAGAATTGATTAGCTATAAAATTTCCATTGGTGCTACCATGAGTCAAGTCTCTGTTCTTTTCTTATCTATAAGAGAGTTAATGTGGGCTGAAGAGATAGCACAGAGCACTGACTCTTCTTCCAGAGGTCCTGAGTTCAATTCCCATCAACCATCTATGATGACATCTGGTACCTTCTTCAGTATATTGTATACATAATAAATAAATAAATAAATAAATAAATAAATAAATAAATCTTTTAAAAAGAGAGTTAATGAGTCTCTGAGAATCCACATAGTCTTGCCCAAGGCCACACAGCATGAGTCTTAGCTAGAGCTACACATTTCAAACTCTTCCATACCTGAGGCAGCTACACTAAACCTCTAGGGAAACATTCAGCCCTGCAGAGGGAATGAAAGAGGTATAGAAAGTGCTCCAGGGAGGAACTATAGAGTCACAAAAGTGATGCAAAGTTGGTGGCCACCCCAGACAGCCACCATTACCACACTTGAAACTCGTGTAGCCTTGGCTAGCTTGATACTGACCTTTGGAGTCCAGGAGTCATTCAGAGGTGCCTAAGCACATTATTTCATGATCTCTGATGGCATTTGCCTCCTCTTTGACTCTGAATAGTGGAATTTTTCAGAGCCTGACTGAGGTGTGACATTACAGCGCATTGAAAGCCCTGACTGTTGCTCCTACTCTGTAACCCAGGCTGATGAATGTGTCCGGAAGTCCGGTTCCCATTCCTCCCGCCTATGTGACCTGGACCGCCCCTCTACTTACACCTTCACCACCCCTCCCAGCCCGGTGCAGCCGGGTCCTGTGGGCCGCTCGGTCTGGGATAGACAGGCTGCCATCGCCGAGGAGGCAGACAACGACCCTGAGTCCCTCCGGCCCCAGCAGACATCGAGGACATCGGAGGCTGGGACACCTGCAAGCACAGGTGAGAGCCAAGAGGACTGATGCCCGGGAGGCTGGGAACCGGGAACTTAGGAGGGGGTCGCAGGGCCTAGGAAGGAAGCTGGAGGAGGCAGGGAAAGAGAGAGGGAGAAAAGCTGGGACTGGGAAAGGGTGGAAGTGGGGTGGGAGAGGGGGGCTGAGCTCAGGGGCAGGACTGTTGCCTGGGGAGACAGGAGGAGCATTCTTCTCTGTGCCTAACTCAAAGAAACTTAGGGGAGAGAAATAGAGGGGCCCAAGGCCCACTTGGAGGGGAATCTGCCCCCATATCTTCTTGAGCCAGCTCCCATTAAAGGCCTCTTCCATCCAGGCCCTGCCTACTGGATCCAGGTTTAGAAAGGAGAGGTGGGGTCCTGTCTCTGACTTCCAGCTCCATAGTGGTGAGGGTGAGGATGAGGATGAGGGTTAGAAGGTGAGGGTGAGGGTGTTAGGGTGAGGGTTAGGGGTTAGGGTTAGGATTAGGGTTAGGGTTAGGGTAGGGGTTATGGGTTAGGCTTAGGGTTAGGTTAGGGTTAGGGTTTTAGGGTTAGGGTTAGGGGTTTAGGGTTAGGGTTAGGATTAGGGTTTTAGGGTTAGGGTTAGGGGTTTAGGGTTAGGGGTTAGGGTTAGGGGTTAGGGTTAGGTAAGGGTTAGGGTTAGGTTAGGGGTTATGGGTTAGGTTTAGGTTTAGGGTTAGGATTAGGGTTTTAGGGTTAGTGGTTTAGGGTTAGGGTTAGGATTAGGGTTTTAGGGTTAGGGTTAGTGGTTTAGGGTTAGGGGTTAGGGTTAGGGTTTAGGATTAGGGTTTATGGTTAGGGTTAGGGGTTAGGGTTAGGTGTTAGGGGTTAGGGTTAGGGTTGTTAGGGTTAGGGTTAAGGCTAGGGCTAGGGCTTTGAAACATTATGGTAAAGTGCGAGGGATTCTGTTAGAGATATAATGGTAGTTTACAAAGGCATCTATTAGAGATATTATGGTAATTTCGAGGTTGTCAATTATGAGTTCTGTGAGTTGTAAGTAAACTGTGAGTTCATCTGTTATAGACATTATGGTAAAGTGTGAGGACATATATTAAAGACATTATGGTAAAGTGCAGTGGCGTCTATTAAAAACCTTACTGTAATGTGTGAGGGTGTCTTTTAGTGACATTATGGTAAAGTTTGAGGGCATCTATCAGAGACATTACAGTAATTGGCGAGGGCATCTATTAGAGATATTATGGTAAAGTTCAAGGGCATCTATTAGAGACTTTACAGCACAGTACTAGGGTGTCTATAGGAGGCGTTACAGTAAATTGCAAGGACTTCTATTAGCAACACTGTATTACATTGCAAGGGCGTCTATTGGAGACATTACAATACTGTGTGAGGGCATTTGTTAGAGACATTATGTTAGAGCGCAAGGGCATCTATTAGAGATATTACATCTATTAGAGATATTACAGTAAATTGCGAGGGCATCTATTAAAAGCATTACGGTGAAGGGCGAGGGTGTCTATTAGAGACATTATGGAAAAGTGCCAGGGCCTGTATCAGAGACATTACAGAAAATTGCGAGGGCGTCTATTAGAGATATTGCAGTTAATTGCAAGGACGTCAACTACAGGCATTACGGTAAATTACAAGGGCATCTATTAAAGACATTATGGTAAACTGCGAGTGTGTCTATTAGAGACATTATGGTACATCTCAAAATCCTCCAAGTCAACAAAACCCAGAATCCTCCAGGACTACGAATCCTGAATTCTTCATGGCTAAATATCCCATAATCCTCCATTGCAATTAATCCCAGAATCCTACAGGACTAAAATTCCCATAATTCTCCCGGGCTTCAAATTTTATAATCTTCCAGGTCTACAAATCTTAGAATTTTTCAGGACTACAAATCCCAGGATCCTTTAGGGCTATATCCTAGATTCCTAATGGAATAAAACCCAGAATTTTCCAGGTCTACATATCCCATGGTTCTACAGAAGTACAATTCACAGAATCCTCAAGGACTACAAATCCCAGAATCCTGTGCAAGTAAATATTATACAATTCCCCAAGACTACAAATCCCAGAATTTTTGAGTGCTAAAATACCCAGAGTTTATTGGGGCTACAAATCCCAGAATAATCCAGGGCTTAAAATCAAAGAATTCACTAGGGCTACAAATTACACAATCATCAAGGACTACAATTCCCAGAATTCTACAGGACTACAATTACCAGAAACCTACAGAGCTAAAAATCCAAGAAGACTCCAAAACTACAAATCCCAGAATCTTCCAGGACTACAAATCCCAGAATCCTTCAAAACTACAAATCCTAGAATCTTCCAGGACTAAAATTCCCAGAATATTCCAAGGCTACAAGATCTAAGATCCACCAAGACTGATTCTCTCAGAATCCTCCAGGGCTAAAAATCACAAAATCTTCCTGGACTACAAATCCCAGAATACTCCAGGACTACAAAACACAAAATCCTCCAGGAATACAAATCCTAGAATTCTTCTGAGCAACAATTCCCAGACTCCTCCAGGGCTACAAATCCTATGATCTTCCAAGACTACCAATCCAAGAATTTTCCATGGCTACAAATCCCAGAATCCTCCAGGCTTTCATTTCTCAGAATCACCCAATTGTACAAAATTCAGTATAGTCCAGAACTACAAATCCCAGAGTATTCCAGGGGTACATATCATAGGATCATAAAGGACTACAATTTCCAGAATCCTCCAGGGCTACAATACCAAGAATTCTCCTGGGCTGCAATTCCAAGATTCCTCCAGAGCTAAAAAATCCCAGAATCCTCCAGGACTACAAATTCCCAAATTTTTCAAGGCTAGAAATCCCAGAATCCTCTTTGGGGATAAATCCCATTATCCTCCAGGGCTACAATTCACAAAATTCTACTGGGATACAAATCCCATGATCCTCCATATAATCCTAGAATCCTCCATGACTAGAAATCCCAGAATACTCCTGAGCTTCAAATCCCAGAATCCTCCAGGGCTAAAAATCATAGAATCTTCCAGGACTACATATCCCAGAATCCTCCAGGCCTAAAAATCATAGAATCCTCCTGTACTGCAAATCCCAGAATACTCCAGGACTATAAATTCTAAAATTCTCCAGGGCTAAAAATCCTATGATCCTCCAGGACTAAAAATACAAAGATTCCCCTGAGCTACAATTCCAAGAATTCTACAGTTCTGAAAATTGCAGAATCCTCCAGAATTACAAATCCCAGAATCCTCAAGAGCAACTAATCCTACTACCTTCCAGGGTTACAAATCATAGAATCCTCCAGTACTACAAATCCCAAAATCCTCCAGGGCTAAATATCCTAGGATCCTCCAGGACTACAATTCCCAGAATTCTCCTGGGCTACAATACCAGGAATCCTCCATGGCTGCTCATCCCAGAATTTTGCAGGAATGAAATTCTCAGAATCATCCAGGGATAAATATTCCAGAATCCTCATGTGGAACAAAATTCAGAATCCTCCAGGACTACAATACCCACAATCCTCCAGGGCTACATATTCTAAGTTCCACCAGGACTAATATTCCCAGAATCCCCCAGGGCTACAATTCCCAAAATCCACAAGGTCTAAAAATCCCAGAATCTTTCAGGAACATAAATTCCAGAATCCTCAAGAGCTACAAATTCCAGAATCCTCCAGGACTACAAATCCCACAATTCTCCTGGGATATATATCACAGGATTACCAGGGCTACAATTTCTAAAATTTTCCTGGACTAAAATTTTCCAAATCCTGTAGTGCTACAAATATCGGAATCCTCCAGGCTTAAACATCCTAGAAGCAAAATGGCAAATAAACACAGAATTTTCCAGGAGTACAAATCCCAGAAACCTCCTTTACTACAAATCCCATAATCCTCCAGGGGTTCAAATCTCAGAATTTTCCAGCACTACAAATCCCAGTATCCTCCAGGACTATATTTCCCAGAATTCTCCAAGTCTGCAAACCCCAAAATTCTCCAGGACAACATATCCCAGAATCCTATAGGGATAAAAATCCCAGCATCCTCATGAGCTAAAAAACCCAGAATCTTCCAGGATTACAAATTCCATAATCCTGCACAGGTACAATCCCAGAATCCTTCAGAGATACAAATTCTATGATCCTCCAGAACTACAATTCCCAGAAATCTCCTGGGCTATATATAATTCCAGGAATATTCCAGGTCTACAAATCCTATGAAATTGCTGGTCAACAAATCCCAGAATCAGCTAGAGCTACAAATCCCAGAATCCTTCATGACTACAAATCCCTGAATTCTACAGGGCAACTATTACCATTATTATCCAGTACTAAAATTCCCATTAACCTCCAGTAATACAAATCCCATAGTCTACCACGGGTTCAAATCACAGAATCCTCCAGTGCTACATATCCCAGAATATTCCAGGATTAAATATCCCATAACTCTCTGGGACTACAAATCAAAGGATCCTCCAGACCTAAAACTACCACAATCCTCTGGGAGTAAATGTCCCAGAATCCTCCAGTGGTACAAAACTCAGATTTTTCCAGAACTAAAAATCCCACAATTCTCCAGGGCTACAAATCCCATAATTGTTCAGCACTACAAACTTCATAATCATCCAGGGGTTCAAATCCCACAATCCTCCAGGGCTACCCTTCCTATAATCTTACAAAACTACAATTCCCAGAATTTTGGAGGGCTACAATTTTAGAATCTTCAAAAACAAATATTTCCAGAATTCTCCTTGGCTACAATTCCCAGAATCTTACAGAGCTAAAAATCCCAGAATCCTCTAGCGCTACAAATCCCAGAATATTCCATGTGTACACTCCAGGACTACAATTCACAAAATCCTCCAGGGCTAAGAATCCCAAAATCCTCTGGAATTCAAATCCCAGAATACTCCAGGGCTACAAATTCCAAACTTTTTCAAATCTACAAATCTAGGAATCCTCTAGGAATGCAATTCTAAAAATCCTCCAGGGCTAAAAATCATAGAATTCTCCTGGACTACAAATTCCAGAATCTTCCAAAGCAACAAATCCTAGATTTTCCAGGTTTATAAATCCTAGATTCCTCTTAGAAAACAAATCCCATAACACTCCAGGACTTCAGTTGCCAGAGTTCTACTGCACTACAAATCTCAGAATCATACAGGACTACAAATCTAAGGATCTACCAGGACTACAAATCCCACAATCCATTAGGGCTACATAACCCATTAGTCTTCAGAACTATAATTCCCAGTATTCTACTTGACTACAAATCCCACAATCCTTCAGGACTACATAACCCAGTATCCTTCAGAATTACATTTCTCAGAATTCTACTGAACTACTAATCCCACAATCTTCCAGGGCTTCATATTACAGGATCCTTCAGGACTACAATTCCCAGAATTCTCCCACACTACAAATCTCAGAATTTTTCAGGAATATATTTCCCAGAATCCTCCAGGGCTAAAATTCCCCAAATCCTCTAGAGCAACAAATCACAGGATCCTCCAGGACTACAATTCCCTGAATTCTTCTGGGCTACAAATCCCAGAATTTGCCAGGACTGCAAATCCCAGAATCCTCCAGTACATAAAATCCCAGATTCCTCAAGGGCTATAAATCTTATGATCTTACAGAACTACAATTCCCAGAATTCTCCTGGACTAAAATACTCAGATTCCTCCAGGGCTGCAAATCCCAGAAGTCTCCAGTACTACAAATCCCAGAATCCTCCATGGCTACAAATTCTATGATCTTACAGATTACAATTCCCAGAATTTTCAAGGCCTACAATTATGGAATCCTGAAGGACAAAAATTCCCAGAATCCTCCTGGACTACATTTCCCAGAATCCTCCAAAGCTACAAATCCCAGAATATTCCAGGTCTACACATCCCGCAATCCTCCAGGACTACAAATCCCAGGATCCTCCAGGACTACAATTCACAAAATCCTCCAGGGCTAAGAATCCCAGAATCATCCATGGGTTCAAATCCCAGAATACCCCAGGGCTATAAAACCCAAACTTTTTCAAAACTACAAATCTAGGAATTCTCGAGGAATACAATTCTCACAATCCTTCAGGGCTAGAAATCATATAATTCTCCTGGACTACAAATTCCAGAATCCCACAAAATTACAAATCCCAGAATCCTCCAGAGCAACAAATCCTGGGATTTTGAAGGTTTACAAATCCCAAATTCCTCTTCAGAAAAAAATCCCATAATACTCCAGGGCTTTAGCTGCCCGAATTCTACTGCACTACAAATCCCAGAAACCTACAGGACTACAAATCCAAGGATCTTCCAGGACTACAAATCCCACAATCCTCCAGGGCTACATAACCCAATATCTTTCAGAACTACATTTCTCAGAATTCTACTGGACTACAAATCCCACAATCTTCCAGGGCTATGAAACCTATGATCTTACAGGACTCTATTTCCCAGAATTTTCAAGGGCTACAATTTTGGAATCCTCAAGGACAAAAATTCCCAGAATTCTCCTTGGCTACAATTCCCAGAATCCTTCAGAGCTAAAAAAAAAAAAAAATCCCTGATTCTCTAGTGCTACAAATCCCAGAATATTTTAGGTCTACACATCCCACAATCCTCCAGGACTACAAATCCCAGGATCCTTCAGGAATACAATTCACAAAACCCTCCAGGGTGAAGAATCCCAGAATTCTGGGATTTGTAGTCCTTGAGACTTTGGGGCTTTGTATCCCTGGAGGATACTGGGATTTGTAGTCCTTCATGATTGTGGGACGTGTAGCCCTGGAGGATTATGGTATTTGTGGTCATGAAAGATCCTGGGATGTCACCATTTTCCTGCTGGGATTTGAACCCCTGGAGATTTTTGGGATTTGTACCACTGTAGGATTCTGGTTATTGTAGCCCAGGAAAATTCTGGGAATGGTTGTCCTGGAGTAGCCTAGGATATGTGGCCCTGGAGGACTGTGGATTCTGTAGTCCAGATGGATTTGGGATTTTATACCACTGGAGGATTCTGGGACCTTTAGCCCTAGAGGAATATGGCAGTTTTAGGTGTGGAGGATCCTTGGATTTGTAGTTTTGGAGAATTCTGGGAATTCAGGCCTTGAATGATTATGGGATTTTTTAGTCCTGGAAGATTATGGTATTTGTAGACCAGAATTTTGGAAATTGTAGTCCTGGAGTATCCTGGGATGTATAGCCCTGGAGGATTGTGGGATTTTTATTCCTGGAGATATTTCGATTTTGTACTACTGGAGGATTCTGGGATATTTAGCTCTGGAAGAATTTGGGATTTTTAGGCTAGGAGGATCCTTGGATTTTTAGTCCTAGATAATTCTGGGGTTTGTCGCTCTAGAGGATTCTGTGATTTTTATCCTGGAGGATTCTGGGATTTGTAGTCCTTTAGGATTCTGGGATTTGTTGCCCTTTAGGATTCTGGAAATTCTTGTCTTGGAGGATTATGAGTTTCTCTGAAGAGGATTCTGATATGAACCTGCACAGGAGTCTGGGAATTTTAGTCCTGGAAGATTCTGGGATTTGTAGTTCTGGAGGATTCTGGGATTTGTAGTCCTGGAAGATTCTGGAATTTGTAGCCCTGGAGGATTCTGAGTTTTGTAACACTGGAGGGTTCTGGGAGATTTAGCCCTAGAGTTTATGGGATTTTTAGGCCTGGAGATTCCTTTTATTTGTAGTCCTAGAAGATTTTGGGATTTGTACCCCTGGAGAATTCTGGAAATTGAACCCCTCGAAGATCCTGGGATTTGTATTCCCTGAAGATTGTGGGATTTGTACCCTGGAGGATTGTGGAATTTTTAGATCTAGAGGATTCTAGCAGTTTTGGTTCTAGAAGATTCTGGTTATTGTATTACTGTAGGATTCTGGGATATGTAGTCCTGGAAGATCATAGGATTTGTGGCCCTGGAGGAGTCTGCAATTTTAACCCATGGAGGATTATGAGACTTGTAATACTGGAGGATTCTGGGATTTGTAATCCTAGAAAATTCTGTGATTTTTTACGATTTTGCTTCTGGGATTTGTTGTTTTGGAAGATGGTGGGATTTGTAGCCCTGGAAGATTCTGAGAATTGTAGTTTTAGAATATTCCTGGATTTGTAGTCCTGAAAAATTTTAAGATTTGTAGCCCTGGATTATCCTGGGAATTTAAGTCCTGGAGGATCCTTGATCTTATAGACCTGGAGCATTCTGGGATTTGTAGTCCTGGAAAAATCTGTGAATTTTTTGCCATTTTACTTCTGAAATTTGTTGTTTTGGAAGATTGTGGGATTTGTAGCTCTGGAAGATTCTGAGAATTGTAGTCTAGGAGGATTCCTGGATTTGTAGTCCTGAAAATTTTTAAGATTTGTAGCCCTGGAGTATTCTGGGAATTGTAGTCCTGGATGATCCTTGATTTTATAGCCCTGGATTATTCTGGGAATTATAGTCCTGGAAGATCATAGGATTTGTTTCCCTGAAGGATTCTGGGATTTGAACCCCTGGAGGGTCCTGGGTCATGTAGGCCTGAAGGTTTCTCGGAATTGTAGTACTTCAATATCCTGGGTTTCCTAGTCCTGGAGGATTTTGATATTTCTGGCCTTGAAATATGGGATTTGCAGTCCTGGAAGATTTTGGAATTTGTAGGCCTGGTGGATTTTTGGATTTGTAGCACAGTTGAATTCTGTCAATTATTTCTGCAGGATTATGGGGTTTGTTTACGAAGAAGATTCTGGGTTTTTTACTCTTGAAAAAGTCTGGGAATTGTAGTCCTGGAGGATTCTGTGAATTGTTGTCCTGGAAGGTCCTGGGATTTGTAGTCCTGTACTATTGTAGGATTTGTAGTCCTGTAGGATTGTGGGATTTGTAGTACTGGAGAATTCTGGGATTATACTCCTGGAGGATTCTGGGATTTTTAGCCTTGTAGGATAGTTGGAATTTTTTCCCAGGAGAATTTGGGAATTGTATTCCTGGAGGATCCTAGGATATGTAGCCCTGGAGGATTAGGATTATGGGAATTGTAGTCCTGGAAGGTCCTAGGATTTGTAGTCCTGGATAATACTGGTAATTGTTGCCTGGAGGATTCTAGGATTTGTAGTCCTGGAAGTTTCTGTGATTTGTAGTCCTGGAGGAATCTGGGTTTTGCTGACTTGGAGGATTCTGGGATTTGCCATACTGCCTCTCATAGACAAACTCGCAGTTTACCATAAAGTCTCTTATAGATGCCCTCGCTATTTACCATAATGTCTCTAAAAATCACCCTCACAGTTTAGTGTAATGTCTCTAATAGACACACTCCCAAATTACTGTAATGTCTCTAATAGATAGCCTTTCACTTTACCATAATATCTGTAATAGAACCCCTCACCCTTTACAATAATGTCTCTAATAGACACCTTTGCATTTTCCCGTAATGTCTCTAAAAGATGCCCTGGCAATTTACCACAATGTCTCCAAAAGATGCCCTCCCAATTTACTCTGATATTTCTAATAGACACCTTCCAATTTGCAATAAAGCCTCTAATAGAAGCTCTCACTAATTACCGTAACCTCTCTTAAAGATATCCCCTCAAATTAATGTAATGTCTCTAATAGATGCCATCACATTTTACCATAAGGACTCTAATAGATGTTTTGGCACTTTACCGTAATGTCTCTAATTGATACCCTCACAATTTACCATAATGTCTTTAATAGATGCTCTTGTACTTTATTGTAATGTCTCTAATAGACATCCATGTACTTTACTAACCAACACAAACCAACTAACTAAACCTTATGCCCTAACTCTACACACTAACCAAACCTAATCCTGTAACCAACCCTAACCAGCAAACCAACCTTAACTCACTAAACAGCCATACACCAGTAACTGTAACAAAATAACCAACTCTAACCTACTAACCAACTCTAAATAACTAACCTTAATTCAGTAACCAACCCTACACTACCAACCCTAAACACTCACCAAAAATAACCAACTAAACAACACTAACTCACTAACCTTTCAAACTCACAAAACCTTAATCACTAAACAACCTTAACCCTCTATCCAAACTTAACCAACTAATCGAACCTACCCCACTAACCAGCTATAAACCACTAACCCTAACCGACTAACCAACCCTAACCAAATAAACCTAACTCACTAACCAACCCTAACAACTAACCAACCCTAACTAACCAACCCTAACACACTAACCAACCCTAACCAAATAAGCCTAACCCAATAACCAACCCTAACCAAATTACAAATTCAATAAACATTCATGGCTACAAATCCCAGAATCCTTCACACTACAATTCCCAGAAACCTCCAGAGGTAAAATTCCCAGAATTTTCCAGGGCTTCAATCCCATAATCTTTCAGTGCCTGAAATCCCAGAATCCTCCAGTGGTAAAAATCCCACAAACCTCCAGGACTACTTATTCCAGGATCCTCCAGGACTAAAATTCCCAGAATACTTTAGGGCTACATATCTCAGAATTCTTAAGGAATACAAATGCATCTTCCAGGGCAACAAATTCCATGATCATCCTGGACTACAAATCACAGAATTCTCCTAGGCTACAATCCCAATAATCCTCCAAGGCTGCAATCCCAGAATCTCCAACTACTATAAATCCTAGAATCCTCCAGGACTACAACTGCCAGAATGCTGTAGGAATACAACTTCTGGGATCTTCCATGAGTACAAAACACAGAATTTTCCAGGACTTCAAATCCCAGAATATTGCAGGACTGCAATTCCCAGAATCCTCCATTGCTATAAACCACAGAATCCTCCAGGAATACAAAACCCAGAATCCTCTAATGCTACAAATTTTAGAATCCTCCATGAATACAAATCTCAAAATCTTCCAGGACTACAAATCCCAGAACCTTCCAGGTTTACAAATTCCTGAATATTCCAGTGCTACAAATACCAGAATACTCCTGAATGAAATATTCCAGAACACTCCAACAATACAAATTCCAGAATACACCAGAGTCAAAATATCTGAGAATCTTCTAGACCTACAAATCCCAAAATTTTTAAGGACTACAAATCCCAGAATACTCCAGGACTACAAATCCCAGAATCATCCAGGACTACAAATCCCAGAATCATCCAGGACTACAATTTCCAGAATCCTCCAGGGTTACAAATCACAAAATCTTCCAGGACAACAAATCCCATAATCCTTCAGGGCTTGAAATCACAGGAACCTCCAGGACTACAATTTCCAGAATTCTGCTGTGCTACAAATCCCAGAATCTTCCAGTACTACAAATACCAGAATCCTACAGTACTACAAATCCCAGAATGCACCAAGGCTACAAATCTAAAGATCCTGTAGGACTAAAAATACAACAATCCTCCAGGGCTACAATTAAGAGAGTTCTCCAGAGCTGCATATTGCAAAATCCTACATGAGTACAATTCGCAGAATCCTACCAGTACTAAATATCCCAAAATCTTTCAAACAAAATTTCCAGGATCCTTCAGGGCTAAAAATCTGAGATGCCTACAGGGCTACAAGAACCAGAATCTTCCAGGACTACAAAGCCCAGAATCCTCCAGAACTACAAATCCCAGAATTCTACAGGACTGCAAATCCCAGAATCCTCCAGGGCTACAAATCCCAGGATTCTCCAGGGCTAAAAATCCAGATCTGCTAGTGATACAAATCATAAAATACTCCAGGGACCTGAGCCATCAGTCATCACTGAGATCACAGGAAGGGGTAGGGCCTGAGCTATCAGTCATCACAGATCACAGGAAGGGGTGGGGCCTGAGCCATCAGTCATCACTGAGATCACCTAGCAAACACACTGATAACAGAAAAGTAGCTCTAAAGAATAGAATAAGAAGAACATTCTATGGCTATGTTACTTAGCAACCCTAGTGATAACAGAAAAGTAGCTCTTAAGAATAAAATGACAGGAACATTCAATGGTTAGGTTACCTAGCAACCCTCCTGATAACAAAAAAGTAGCTCTAAAGAATAGAATAAGAAGAACATTCTATGGTAAGTTTACCTAGCAAACCTCCTCATAACAAAAAAGAACCTCTACAGAATAGAAAAAGCATAGCATTCTATGTTT
Source organism: Sigmodon hispidus (assembly GCA_004025045.1). Lineage (NCBI taxonomy): Eukaryota > Metazoa > Chordata > Mammalia > Rodentia > Cricetidae > Sigmodon > Sigmodon hispidus. The sequence goes on along the minus strand of PVIH01019343.1, from coordinate 15,095 downwards.
AGTTTATCTAGCAACTCACCTGATAACATAATGGTAGCTCAAAAGAATATAATAATAAGAATAATCTATGGTTAGTTTACCTAGCAACTTTCCTGAAAACAGAAAAGTAGCTCTAAAGAATAGAATAACAGGAACATTCTGTATCTAGGGTACCTAGTAACCCTTCAGGATAACAGAGAAGTAGCTCTAACAGATAGAATAAGAAGAACATTACATGGTTCGGTTACCTAGCAAACGTTCTGATAACAGAAAAGTAGCTCTAAAGAATAGAATAAGAAGAGCATTCTATGACTAGGTTACTTAGCAACCCACCTGATAATAGAAAAGTAGCTCTAAAAAATGAAATATCAAGAATATTCTATGGTTTGTTTAACTACCAACCATACTGATAACAGATAAGTACCATGAAGAATAAAAATGGATGAACATTCTAGAGCTAGGTTACCTAACAACCCTCCTGATAACAGAAAAGAAGCTCTAAAGAATTGAATAAGAAGAACATTCTTTTTTTAAAAATTATTTATTGCATATACAGTAAACAGAAGAGGGCACCAGATGTCATCATAGATGGTTGTAAGCCACCATGTGGTTGCTGGGAATTGAACTTAGGTCCTCTGGAAGAACAATCAGTGTTCTTAACCTCTGAGCCATCTCTCTAGCCCCCAAGAAGAACTTTCTATGCTTAGCTTACCTAGCAACCATCCTGATAACAGAAAATTAGCTCTAAAGAATTAAATAAGAAGAACATTCTGTGGTTAGGTTACCTAGCAACCCTCCTGATAACAAAAAAGTAGCTCGAAAGAATAGATTAAGAAGAACATTCTATGGTTAGGTTACCTAAAAAATCTCGTGATAACAGAAAAGTTGCTCTAAAGAATAGAATAAATTGAACATTTTATGCTTTGGTTACATAGCAATGCTCCTTATAAGAGAAAAGTAGCTCTAAAAATAGAATAGGAAGAATATTCTATGATTAGGTTACTTAGCAACCCTCTCGATAAAAGAAAAGTAGCTCTAAAGAATAGAATAAGAATATTCTATGGTTAGGTTACCTAGCAACTCTACTGATATCGGAAAAGTAGCTCTAAAGAATAGAATAGGATGAACATTCTACAGCTAGTTTACCTAGCAACTGTTCTGATAACAGAAAACAGAAAAGTAGCTCCAAAGAATAGAATAACTAGAACATTCTTTGGTTAGGTTATCCAGCGATCCTATGAAAACAGAGAAGTAGTTCTAAAGAATACAATAAGAAGAACATTCTATGTTTAGTTTACCTACCTACCCTTCTGATAATAGAAAAGTAGCTCTAAAGAATAGAATAAGAAGAACATTCTATGGTTAGGTTACCGAGTGACCCTCCTCATAACAGAATAGTAGCTCTAAAGAATAAAATAACAGGAACATTCTATGGTTATGTTACCTAGCAACCCTCGTGATAACAGAAAAGTAGCTCTAAAAAATAGAATAAGAAGATTCTCTAGGTAGGTTACCTCCCAACCCTCCAATAAAATTGACTCTAAACAGTACAATAAGGAGAACATTCTATGGTTAGATTATCTAACAACCACTCTGATAACAGAAAAGTAGCTCTAAGGAATAGAATAACAAGAACATTCTATGGTTAGGTTACCTAGCAACGCTACTGATAACAGAAAAGAAGCTCTAAAGAATGGAATAAGAAGAAGATTCTATGGCTAGGTTACCTAGCAACCCTCACAATTACAGAAAAGAGGCTCTAAAGGATAGAATAAGAAGAACGTTCTATGGCTGGTTATTTAGCAACCCTCCTGATAACAATAAAAGGAGCTCTAAATAATAGAATAAAAAGAACATTCCATGGTTAGTTTACATAGCAACCCTCCTAATAACAAAAAACAAGCTCTAAAGATTAGAAAAAGAACATTCAATGGTGAGGTTACATAGCAACCCTCCTCGGAACAGAGAAGTAGCACTGAAAAATAGAATAAGAAGTATATTCTATGTTTAGGGTACCTAGCAACCCACCCAAGGACAAAATTAGCTTGAAAGAATAGAATAAGAAGAACATTCTATGTTTAAGTTACCTAGCAACCCACCTGATAACCGAAAAGTAGCTCTAAAGATTAGAATAAGAAGAGCATTCTATGGTTTGGTTACCTAGCAACCCTCCTGATAACATAAAAGCAGCTTTAAAGAATAAAATAACATGAACATTCTATGGTTAGATTACATAGCAACCCTCCTGATAACAGAAAAGTAGCTCTAAAGAATAGAATAAGAAGAACACTGGGGCTGGAGAGATGGCTCAGCGGTTAAGAGCACCGTCTGCTCTTCCAAAGGACCCGGGTTCGATTCCCAGCACCCACATGGCAGCTAACAACTGTCTGTAGTTCCAGTTCCAGGCAAACACTAAGGCAAATAAATAAATAAAGTTTAAAAAAAAAAAAGAAAAAAAAAAGAAGAACACTCTATGGTTAAATTACTTAGAAACTCTGGTAAAAACAGAAAAGTAGCTCTTAAGAATAGAATAACATGAATATTCTATGGTTAGGTTGCCTAGCAACCCTCCCCTGAATCAAGACTAGTCACCTTTTTACCCTGCCAATATCCTGCTTCCTCTGGCCAGCTTCCTGCAGGTGTTTGAAGACTGCCCCCTCCCATATTCTGCTTTAGGACTATATAAGCATGTAAGGAATCGGAATAATATGATAGCTCAAACAGGCTCCCATTTGTCCTGCTGCCTTCTTTGGGTCTCCCTTTCTCTTCATTCTCTCTCATAGGTGGTCTCCCACGTTGAAGTCCCGCAGGTGCAGGCACATTCCCAAAGATAGTGACCATGCCCACACCCAGAGAACATGCCCATGTTCAGAGACCACACATACACTCAGAGACCACACCCACATTCAGAGACCATGCCCACACTCAGAGACCACAACCACACTCAGAGACCACACCCACACTCAGAGACTATGCCCACATTCAGAGACAATACTCACATTCACAGAACACATCCACATTCAGAGACCACACCCACACCCAGAGACCACACCCACATACAGAAACCACGCCCTAATTCAAAGTCCATGTTCACATGCAGAGACCACACCCACACTCAGAGACCACACCCACACTCAGAGACCACACCCACAGTCAGAGACTATACCCACACTCAGAGACCACACCCACACTCAGAGAACAAGCCCTCAGAGAACATACCCACACTCTGAGACCACACCCACATTCAGAGACCACACCCACATTCAGAGATCATGCCCACACTGAAACCACATGCATATTCAGAGACCACATCCACACTCAGAGACCACACACTCACTCAGAGACCACATCCACACTTAGAGACCATGCCCACACTCAGAGACCACACCCACACTCAGAGACCACACCCATACTCAGAGACCACACCCACATTCAGAGACCACATCCACACTCAGAGACCAAACCCACACTCAGAGACCATACTTACATTCAGAGACCACACCCACAGTCAGAGACCACACCCACAGTCAGAGACCATGTCCACACTAAGAGACCACACCCACACTCAGAAACCACACCCACACTCAGAGACCAGGCCCACAGAGAGACCATGCCCACACTCAGAGACCATACCTACACTCAGAGACCACGCCCACACTCAGAGACCATGCCCACATTCATAGACCACACCTTCACTCAGACACCACATTCACATACAGTGACTATGATGACACACAGAGACCACATCCACATCCAGAAACCACGCCCACATTTAGAGACCACACCCACACTCAGAGACCACACTGACACTCAGAGACCACACCCACATTCAGAGACCACACCCACACTCAGAGACTATATCCACACTCAGAGACCACACCAACATTCAGAGGACACACCCACATTCAAAGACAACACCCACATGCTGAGACCACACCCACACTCATAGACCACACCCACATTCAGTGACTATGCCCACATTAACAGACATCGCCAGGGCATCTATTAGAGAAATTACGGCAAATTGGGAGGGCTTCTCTTAGAAACATTACAGTAAATTGTGAGGGCGTCTCTTAGAGACATTATGGTAAATTGTGAAGACATCTATTAAAGACATTATGGTAATTTGCCAGTTTGTCTATTAGAGACATTATAGTAATTTGCGCAGGTCTCTATTAGAGACATTATGGTAATTTGCGTGATCGTCTTTTAGAGACATTACAGTAAAGTGGAGGGAGTATATTAAAGACATTACAGCAAAGGTCCAGGGTTTCAATTGGACACATTACGGTAAAGTATGAGGACGTATATTACAGACATTACAGTATAGTGAGAGGTCAGGATTTGTAGCCCTGGAGGATTGTGGGATTTGTAGTCCTGGAGGATTCTGAATTTTGTACCACTGGAGGATTCTGGGACATTTAGCCCTAGAGGATTGTGGGAATTTTAGGCCTGGAGGATCCTTTGGTTTATAGTCCTGAATGATTATGGGATTTGTAGTCCTGAAGAATTCTGTAATTTTGCCGTTTGCCTGCTAGGATTTGTTCCCCTGGAGAATTGTGGGAATTATAGCCATGGACCCTGGAATGTCTCCATTAGACACCTGGGATTTGTATGCCTGGAGGATTCTGGGATTTGTAGCAATTTAGGATTCTGTAAATTTTAGCCCAGGAGAATTCTGGGAATTGTAGTCCTGGTAGATTCTAGAATTTTTAGTTCTGGAGGTTTCTGGGATTTGTAGTACTGGAGGATTCTGAAATTTGTAGTCCTTGACTATTGTGGGATGTGTAGCCCTAGAGAATGCTGCGATTTTGGTCCTTGAAGAATTCTGGGAATTGTAGTCATGGAAGATCCTAGGATCTGTAGTTTTGGAGGAATCTGGGATTTGAAGCTCTGGAGGATTCTGGGATTTGTAGTCCTGGATGATTTTAGGATTTGTATTCATGGAGGAAGTGGGATTTGTAGCCCTGGAGAGTTCTGGGATTTTGAGCCCTGGATTATTCTGGAATTTGTAGTCCTGAATGTCTCTGGGACTTGTAGCCCAATAACCTCTGTGTATTTTAGCCCTGGAAAATTCTGGGATTTGTAGTCTTGAGGGATTCTAGAATATGTACTCACATAGGATTCTGGGATTTGTAGCCCTTGAGGATTCTGGGATTTGTAGACCTGGATTATTCTGGGATTTTTAGTCCTGGAGGATTCTGGGATGTGTAGTCGTGGAGGATTCTGGGATTTACCATAATGTCTCTAATAGACACTCTCACACTTTACAGTAATGTCTCAAATAGATGCCCTCACAATTTACCATAATGTCTCTAATAGACGCCCTCCCAATTTACTCTGATATCTCTAATAGATGCCTTGCAGTTTACTGTAAAGTCTCTAATAGAAGCTCTCGCTAATTATCGTAACATCTCTAAAAGACATCCTCGCAAATTAATGTAATGTCTCTAATAGACGCCATAGCAATTTACCATAATGGCTCTAATAGATGTTCACGCACTTTATCATAACGTCTCTACTTGATAGGCTCACAATTTACTGTAATGTCTTTAATAGACACCATTGCACTTTACAGTAATGTCTCTAATAGACATCCTTGCACTTTACTAACCAACACAAACCTACTAACTAAACCTTATGCACTAACTCTACACACTAACCAACCCCAACCCAGTAACCAACCCTAACCAACAATCCAGCCTTAACTCACTAACCAACACTAATTCAATAACCAGCCATAAACCATTAACCATAACAGAATAACGAACCCTAACCTACTAACAAACCCTAATGTACTAACCAACCCTAACCAAATAACCAACCCTAACCTACTACCCAACTCTAAATAACTAACCTTAATTCAGTATCCAACCCAAAACTACCAACACTAAACTCTCACCAACAATAACCAACTAAACAACACTAACTCACTAACCCATCTGACTAACAAAACCTTAATCAGTAAACAACCTTAACCCACTGTCCAACCTTAACCAAATTATCAAACCTACTTCACTAACCAGACATAAACCACTAACCCTAACTGACTAACCATCCCTAACCTAATAACCCTCACCCACTAACCAACACTAACAACTAACCACCCCTAAGTAACTAACCCTAACCAACTAACCAACCATTACTCAGTAACCAACCAGAAACAACTAACACTATTACACTAACCAACCCTAACCTAGTAACCAACCCTAACATACTAACCAACCCTAACCATATAAGCCTAACTCAATAACCAACCCTAACCTACCAACCAACCATAACTCACTAACCAGCCATAAATGACTAACACTAACAGTAATAAACCCTAGCAAACTAACCAACCCTAACCCCCTACTTAACACTAACCAACACTAACTCACTAACCAGCCAAAGAACACTAATACTAATTCACTAACCAACCCTGTCTAAATAACCTTAACCACTAACCAACCCAAACCAACTAACCAAACCTAACACACTAACCAACTTTAATCCAATAACCAACTCTAAATAACTACCTGGAAAGTCAACTATATATTCTATTTGAATGGATGCACTGAAACAAATATTTCAACCAGTGATCTTTACCTAAAAATATGAAACAGGTGGTTTGAATCACTACGCAGTGAATTGTATGTGACATTTGAATGGATGCACTGAAAAAAATATTTGAACCGATGATCTGAACCTAAAAAAGTCGAACAGATGCGTTTGAATCATTAGGAAGTGAATTAGAGACATTATGGTAAAGTGCGAAGGCATCTGTTAGAGACATTATGGTAAATTGTGAAGGCGTCTATTAGAGACATTACAGTAAAGTGCAAGGGATTCTATTAGAAACAAAATGGTAATTTACAAGGGCATCTATTAGAGACTTATGGTAAAGTGCGAGGGATTCTATTAGAGACATAATGGTAATTTACAAGGGCATCAATTAGAGACATTATGATAATTTGCAAGGGTGTCAATTATAGACATTACGGTAATCTGCGAGTTCATCTTTTATAGACATTACTGTAAAGTGCGAGGACATATATTAAAGACATTATGGTAAAGTGCGATGGCGTCTATTAGAGACATTACAGTAATGTGCGAGGGTGTCTTTTAGTGACATTATGGTAAAGTTTGAGGGCATCTATCAGAGACATTATGGTAATTGATGAGGGCGTCTATTATAGATATTGCAGTAAATTTCGAGGATGTTTATTACAAACATTACAGTAAATTGCGAGGGCATCTATTACACACACTATGGTAAACTGCGAGTGTGTCTATTAGAGGCATTATGGTAAGTCCCAAAATCCTCCAAGTCAACAAACCCAGAATCCTCTAGGACTACAAACCCCAGAATTCCCCAAGGCTAAATATTTCATAATCTTCCATTGCAATTAATCCCAGAATCCTACAGGGCTAAAATTCCCATAATTCTCCAGGGCTTCAAATCCCATAATCTTCAGGTCAAAAAAAAAATCACAGAATTTTCCAGGACTACAAATCCCAGGATCCTTTAGGGCTACATCCTAGATGTTTTATGGACTACAACCCAGAACCTTCAGGACTACAAATTCCAAAATCCTCCAGGGCTAAAAATCCTATGATCCTCCAGGATTAAAAATACAAAGATTCCCCTGAGCTACAATTCCAAGAATTTTACGGGTCTGAAAATTGCAGAATCTTGGGGCTTGAGAGATGGCTCAGCGGTTAAGAGCCCTATCTGCTCTTCCAAAGGACCATGGTTCAATTCCCAGCACCCACATGGCAGCTCACAACTGTCTGTAGTTTCAGTTCCAGGCAAACACCAAGGCAAATAATTAAATAAATAAAAGGTTTTTTTTTTTTTTAAAAAAAAAAAAAAAAAAAAAAAAAAAAAAAAAAAAAAAAAAAAAAAAAAAAAAACTTTTTTTTTTTTTTAAAAAAAAAAAAAAAAAAAAAGAGAGAGAAAGAAAAAGAAAAGTGCAGAATCCTCCAGGACTACAAATCCCAAAATCCTCCAGGGCTAAGCATCCCAGAATCCTCCAAGGGTTTAAATCCCAGAATATTCCAAGGCTACAAATCCCAAAGTTTTTCAAAACTACAAATCTAGGAATCCCCTAGGAATACAATTCTCAAAATCCTCCAGGGTTAAAATTCATAGAATTCTCCAGGACTACAAATCCCAGAATTCCCCAGAACTACAAATCCCAGAATCCTCCAGAGCAAAAAATCCTGGGATTTTCAAGGTTTACAAATCACATATTCCTCTTCAGAAACAAATCCCATAATACTCCAGGGCTTTAGTTGCCAGAATTCTGCTGCACTACAAATCCCAGAAACCTACAGGACTACAAATCCAAGTACTTTCCAGGACTACAAATCCCACAATGCTCCAGGGCTACATAACCCAGTAGTCTTCAGAATTACATTTCTCAGTATTCCACTGAATTACAAATCCCAAAATCCTCTGGGGCTCCAATTTGCAGAATCTTCCAGGATTATGAACCACAGGATAGGTAAGGACTACATTTCTCAGAATCCTCCAGGTCTACATAACAAAGAATCCTCCAGGACTACAAATCCCAGGATCCTCTAGGACTACAACTCACAAAATCCTCCAGTGCTAAGAATCCCAGAATTCTGGGATTTGTAGTCCTTGAGACTTTGGGGATTTGTACCCCTGGAGGATTTGGGGATTTGTAGTCTTTCATGATTGTGGGATGTGTAGCCCTGGAGGATTATGGTATTTGTGGTCTCGAAGGATCCTGGGATGTCGCCATTTTCCTGCTGGGATTTGAACCCCTGCAGATTTTTGGGATTTGTACCAATGTAGGATTCTGGGAATTGTAGTGCAGGAGAATTAAGAAGATTGTAGTCCTGGAGTATCCTAGAATATATGGCCCTGGAGGATTGTGGATTCTGTAGTCCAGACGGATTTGGGATTTGTAGTCTTGGGGAATTCTATAATTTGTACTTGCATAGGATTCTGGGATTTGTAGTCCTGTAGGATTTTGGGATTTACCGTAATGTCTCTAATAGACGTCATCACTGATCTCACAGGAAGGGGCAGGGCTGAGCTGTCAATCTCACACGTGTTGAAAACCAGCAACTTTTTATTCAAAAACAATACAAACGTGTCACACCCCCGTCCCGTGTGCACACGCCGTCAACCAATCTGCGTCCAGGCCCGTCGTGTTCCAACCGTGACATCACACGCGTGTGTGAAAACATTTTCTGAGCAGCCACGACCCACATGATCATCTCTGTATCCCGCGTGTGGGTCTGTCGTGACGTGTTCACTTCACGAGGACTCACGTGTAAAAGGCACATATGTGACACGCCCCGACCACATGTCATGTGTCACAGCCATGTAGACCCCGTGATGACGATTTGATGTCACGTGTCGCCCCGCGTATCCCGTCACAGCACTTGCATATCGTCATCAGTGATGTCATACAGATCCAAGTCGCCCAGGGCCTTGGGCAGCTTCTGCTACATGGGACTCAGGTCAGTGTCCAGCCTGAGGGGGCGGGGCCGTGAGGAAGTCCCACCCCCGTGGAAGCCCTGCCCCCGTGCACATAGATGAACAGGAGAGAACGCAGGAAGTCCCGCCCCTGTGCACATTGACAGACAGGAGAGAATGCAGGAAGTCCCGCCCCCGTGGACATTGATGGACAGAGGAGGACACAGGAAGTCCCGCCCCAGTAAACATACAGGAAGTCCCGCCCCTGTCACTCACGCGCGCAGAACATGCTGGTGAGCTTGCAGCGTTTCAGGTCACTCAGCGTGATCCTCCCTGCGGGACACCTGTGGGCAGACACTGGACTCGGGACACGGCATGCACACGTGTGTGTGGCTCACCTGGCATCCGCGGCACGACAAGGTCTAGCATCTGGCACACGCAGTCGCAGAAGGGCAGCGGCTCGATGCCACATGTGTCCAGGCGGCGCATCTGTTCCTCGTAGAAGAACTTGAGCTTGAACATGGAGAGCACGCTGTCGCCATCCAGGTCCATGAGGCAGAACCAGTACTCGATGGTGGACACGGGACACAGATTTGCACTCGCAACACGGATTCGCACTTGTGACATGGATTCAGGCTCACATGACACAGATTCACACACATGACACGGATTCACACTCACGACACTGATTCGAACATGCGACACGGATTCGCACTCCGACACGCGGATTAACACCCTCGATACGGATTCGCACTTGTGACACAGATTCTCACACGTGACACACGGATTCGCACGCGCAACACAGATTCACTTATGTGACACACCCACACGAAACACGGGACACAGATTCGCACATGCGACCACCACACACCAGCACACGAGTGTCGTTGTGAGCTCACCTGGTGGACGTGGTCTTGTCCTCCTCTGATATGAGGAACCACACGAAGTCGGCATAGCTCATCTTCCTGTCCTTGCGCGCGTGACGACCTCTGGGAAGGGGGCGGGGTCACAGGAGGACATGTCCACAGGATGAAGAACACGCCCACAGCGACATTGGCCACGCCCCTCCCGCTCAGGCCACGCCCACCTGGTCATGGCCCTCTGAGAAGGTCCTGTCAATCATCCGGGAGGAGATGGCTGGGGGTCGGACACGGGTGGTCATGGGGTGGGCACTGCAAGGACATGCCTCCTAGTCCCCAGGCCCCGCCCCTGAGTCCCCAGGCCCTGCCTACGTCCTAAACCCCGCCCACCATGGTCGCCATGACAACTCAGATCCCGCCTGTCAATCAGCAGGCCTTGGTCTGTGTCTCAGGCCCCGCCCCCGAGTCCCCAGGCCACGCCCCCGAGTCCCCAGGCCCCCCCAACCACACTCACTGTGGTCGCAGTGATGACCCAAGTCACGCCTGTCAATTAGATGTTGTTCTGTGTTGATCATGGACGTCCCCAGGCCCCGCCCCGAAGTCCCCAGGCACCGCCCACTGGCACCGCCCACCCCCACCCACCATGGTTGCTGTGACAACCCAGGTCCCGCCTGTCAATCAGCAGGTTGTGGTGTGCATCCAGCTCCCAGAACTTGCAGTTGATGATGTAGAAATGTTCGTAGGAAAAGAAGTCAGGCACATGGTTGATGTCAGGCTCCGCCTCCAGGAGGGCCACGGCCTGGGGTCACACGGGGGTTACACGCGGGGTTACCCGCAGGGTCAAATACCGGGTCAGAATCATGGATCGTGAGCTGATGCATGTCAGGCTCCGCCCACAAAATGACCTCATAAGGGTTATGGTAAAGTTTGAGGGCATCTATCAGAGACATTACAGTAATTGGTGAGGGCATCTATTAAAGATATGTTAAAGTACAAGGGCATCTATTAGAGACTTTACAATACAGTATGAGAGTGTCTATTAGAGGCATTATGGTAAATTGCAAGGACTTCAATTAGTGACATTACATTACATTGCTAGGGTGTCTACTAGAGACATTACAATACAGTGTGCGGGCATTTATTAGAAACATTACGGTAGAGCATGAGGGCATCTATTAGAGATATTACAGTAAATTGCGAGGGCACATATTAAAGGCATTTTGGTGAGGGGCAAGGGCGTCTTTTAGAGACATTATGGGAAAGTACCAGGGTGTGTGTCAGAGACATTTGAAAGGGCGTCTATTAGAGATATTGCAGTTAATCACAAGGACGTCTATTACAGACGTTACAGTAAATTGCAAGGACGTCTATTAGAGACATTATGGCAAACTGTGAGTGTGTCTATCAGAGACATTATGATAAATCCCAGAATCCACCAAGTCAACAAAACCCAGAATATTCCAGGACTACAATTCCCAGAATCCTCCAGGGCTACAAATCCCAGAATTTTGCAGGTATAAAAATCTCAGAATCCTCCAGGGTTAAATATTCCAGAATCCTCCTATGGTACAAAATCCAGAATCTTCCAGGACTACAATACCCACAATCCTCCAGGGCTACATATTCTAGGTTCCACCAGGACTAATATTTCCAGAATCCTTCAGACTACAAATCCCAAAATCCACAAGGTCTAAAAATCCCAGAATCTTCCAGGAACACATAACCCAGAATCCTCAAGAGCTACAAATTGCAGAATCCTCCAGGACTACAAATCCCATAATTCTCCTGGGATATATATCACAGGATTACCAGGGCTACAATTTCCAGAATTTTCCTGGACTAAAATTTCCAAAATCCTGCAGTACTACAAATATCAGAATCCTCCAGGCTTAAAAATTCTTGAAGCAAAATGGTAAAAAAAAAAAAAAAAAAAAAAAAAACCCAGAATTTTCCAGGAGTACAAATCCCAGAAACTTCCAGTACTACAAATCCCATAATCCTCCAGGGGTTCAAATCCCAGAATCCTCCAGGCCTACAAATCCTATTACCTTCTACAACAACAAATCCCAGAATTTTCCAGCACTGCAAATCTCAGTATCCTCCAGGACTACATTTCCCAGAATCCTCCAGGTCTACAAATTCCATAATCCTGCACAGGTACATATCCCAGAATCCTTCAGGGGTACAAATCCTATCATCCTCCAAAACTACAATTCCCAGAAATCTCCTGGGCTCCAATTACAGGAATACTCCAAGTCTACAAATCCTATAAATTCCAGGTCAACGAATCCCAGAATCCCCTAGAGCTACAAATCCCAGAATCCTCCAGGGCTACAAATCCCTGAATCCTACAGGGCAACAATTCCCAGTATTATCAGGATTACAATTTCCAGAAACCTCCAGGGCAACAAATTTCAGAATCCTGCAGCAATACAAATCCCATAATCTACCACAGGTTCAAATCCCAGAATTCTCCAGGGCTGCATATCCCGGAATCTTCTAGAACTATATATCCTATAACCCTCTGGGACTAAAAATCAAAGGATCCTCCAGACCTAAAAATACCAAAATCCTCTGGGAGTAAATGTCCCAGAATCCTCCAGTGGTACAAAATTCAGAATTTTCCAGAATTAAAAATCCCACAATCCTCCAGGGCTACATAACCCAATATCTTTCAGAACTACATGTCTCAGAATTCTACTAGACTACAAATCCCACAATCCCCCAGGGCTACATAACCCAGCATCCTCCAGGACTACAATTCCCAGAATTCTACTGAACTACAAATCACGAAATCTTCCAAGTCTACAAATCCCAGAAACAAAATGGCAACAAATCATACAATTTTGCAGGACAACAAATCCCAGAATCCTTCAGTACTACAAATCCAATAATCCTAAAGAGTTTTAAATCCCACAATCCTCTAGGGCTTCATATTGCAGGATCCTTCAGGACTATAAATCCTAGAATTTTCCAGCACTAAAAATTTCAGAATCCTTCAGGGCTATATTTCCCAGAATCCTCCAGGGCTAAAATTCCCAAAATCCTCTAGAGCAACAAATGACAGAAACCTCCAGGACTACAATTCCCTGAATTCTTCTGGGCTACAAATCCCAGAATCCTCCAGGGCTAAAAAATCCTATAATCTTACAGGACTACAATTCCCAGAATTTTCAAGGGGTACAATTTTAGAATCCTCAAGAGCAAATATTCCCAGAATTCTACTTGGCTACAATTCCCAGAATCCCATTGAGCTAAAATTCCCAGAAATTCTAGCACGACACATCCCAGAATATTCCAGGTCTACACATCCCACAATCCTACAGGACTACAAATCCCAAGATCCTCCAGGACTACAATTTACAAAATCCTCCAGGGCTAAGAATCCCAGAATTCTGGGATTTGTAGTCCTTGAGACTTTGGGGATTTGTATTCCTGGAGGATTGTGGGATTAGTAGCCCTGGAGGATTATGGTATTTGTGGTCACGAAAGATCATGGGATGTTACCATTTTCCTGCTGGTATTTGAACCCCTAGAGATTTTTGGGGTTTGTACCACTGTAGGATTCTGGGAATTGTAGCCCATGAGAATTCTGGGAATTGTAGTCCTGGAGTAGCCTAGGATATATGGCTAGAGGGCTGAGGATTCTGTAGTCCAGACTGATTTGGGATTTTATACCACTGGAGGATTCTGGGACCTTTAGCCCTAGAGGATTTGGGGATTTTTAGGCGTGGAGGATCCTTTGATTTTTAGTTTTAGATAATTCTGGGATTTCAGGCCCTGAATGATTATGGGAGTTTTTAGTCCTGGAAGATCATGGTATTTGTAGCCCAGAATTTTGGGAATTATAGTCCTGGAGTATCCTGGGATTTATAGCCCTGGAGGATTGTGGGATTTGTAGCCCTGGAGGATTCTGGGAGATTTAGCCCTAGAGTTTATTGTAGCGGGAATCCCGCGGCCCTTCCAGCCCAGCGCGCAGCGGCGGCGGCAGCGGTAGCGGCGGCAGCGGCGGCGGCGGAAGCGGGGCGGGACTTCCGGGCCAGTCCGCGCGGCGGCTTGGTATGACAGTGGCTTCGGCACGTTGCTAAAACTTTCTTTGGCTCGCGATTCTAACGAAATAAATCTTATATAAAACATATCAATTGGTGGCGGGTTTATTCCGCGATATTTGGCGTCCCAACGCGGGGCAAATTCCCCGAACCCCCTGAATTCCGCGCCCGCGCTCGTGGTGGAGCCCCGCCGGATTTTGCGCCTGCTGCATGCTTCGGATCCCATCTGCCTGCACAGTGTTCGGCACAGGAGCCAGGAGGGAATCTGTGTGCGGGAGAGCTACTGAGACCCAGTTCTGCGGGCGCACGCCTGGTAGGATTTGTGGAGGCATTTGGCAGAGAACCTCTGAGCTTACCACCCCGGTTCAAGCACCATTGCTGCTGCACTACGACACCTGCTGACTGTAAGTCCTCATTACATCTGAGTAAGGCAAAATTTTTTTCTTTCCTCTAAAATGTCTGATCAGATAAATGTTCACAGTTTTACTCACTTTTTCACAATGGTGATAGAGGATTATTTCCAGGATTACGCATTTGGAGGTTACCTCCATCCAGGAATCCTTTTGCTTTTATTTGTGATAATATATTTCTTACCAAATTATTTTAAGGGATTTCAGCTTAGAGAGTACGAAACTAAGCTGTCTGACATGGATGAACGTATTAAGACATTCCAAAAACTCATTGTATCCATGGAAGAGAGGTCTACTTTGATCACAGAGGAATTTAGAGCTCACATTGATGAGAATTTTAGAAAATTAGATCAGAAATTTA
>PVIH01019342.1:0-27878 GCA_004025045.1 Sigmodon hispidus | reverse complement strand
TGATATCCTAAAATTTGCAGGCAAATGGATGGATTTGGAGAATATCCTCCTGAGTGAGGTATCACAAACTCAGAAAGATAAGCAGGGGATGTACTCACTAATTAGTGGACTCTAAACAAACAAACAAACAAGAAAAAAGCCAAGCATGCCCAAGCTGCAAACCACAACCACTAAACAGCTTGCGATCAGAAACACCCTGGACTGACACCTTGGATCCCAGTCCCCCTAGAGGAACACCAGACTCACTCTTGAGGGAGGGGGGAAAAAACTGGATCTGTCAGGAGTGGAGACTGAACTAAGCAATATTGGGGCAGTGGGACCGTGGGACTGCCTGCAGCCTGCCCAGGGATGGGATGGGGATTTGTGGAGAAGAAAGAACGACCTGATGTGGTGGGAAGGGGTAGGGACCTTGAATAAGGATATGCAAGGTTAGAAAGTGTGACTTCTTTGTTCATAATAATAATAAGAAAAAAAGATCCAAGCATTATTGGGTCAGTGGGACCATAGGACTCTCCGCTCCCTGCCCAGGGAGGGGATGGGGAGCTGCGGAGAAGAAAAATGCCAAGATGTAGTGGGAGGGGGAAGGGACCTTGAATAAGGATATACAGGGATAGAAAAAAATTTCAGAGGGAAAGCTGAACACAAAGTAAATATATGTGTAGCAATATTATTTGCATTACCACCGTTGATAAGCCATGCTTATGATTCTTATCCTCTTTATAGTTATTGTTAATTTTTCCTCATTTTAAATTTATGTAACTGTTTTTTGTTAAATACAAAATAAAGAAAAAAATAAAAATAAAAAAAGAAAAAGAATATTAAAAAAAGAAAGAAAAAGAAAAAATGAAACTTTATTCATAATTAAAAAAGGGAAAAATCAGATCTCTTCAAGTTCTCACATAATGCTCAGGACTGCAATTTCTGGACCTCTTTATGACAGTGGTTCTCAACCATGGGTCTTTCACAGGGGAAAACACAGATATTTACACTAAAATTCATAACAGTGGCAAAACAATTTTATGATTGGGGGTCATCACAACATGAGGAATTGTATTATACAGTCACAGCATTAGGAAACTTTAGAACTACTACTAATTTTAGAACTGTGCCTAATTTTATGGATTTATACTTGCTGCTACCTCTGCGGACCCCACCCCTCTTATTTGACCTGGCTGAACAAATTCTTCACATTCTTCTACACTAGTATCAAACATTACCTATATGAACTATTAACTGACACTATTTGCTTAGCTACCTTCTGTGACTATTCCTAGCAGTGTTCCCACTGTGATAGCTTACCTTTTGCTTCCATTATTTTCTATGTACTTGATAAGACTAGAGTCTCCACCTCAGAGGGAACTTGAACATAAGCAATTTACTTAGTTAATTTGTCAATTGATGAAAATTGACTAACTGGCAGATTCAAACACAGAAATCTAGCAATAGTATTTGATCAGTGACATTTTGTTAATCACTTCCTCCTATCATAGAGACAGGCAAATAGTGAAGAACATATAATCTTTGACCTCTACAAGTACTTTGGTCTAGTAAAACTGAGAAGAAGAATATGACTCTGGCAGGAACATAGCCTGATGCAGTCAGAGAAGCAATAATAATTCTTAAATGGAATAAAGGAGAACAGAGCACTGTTGAACTGATTTTTTCCAACCTTTAATCTACTGTTCTAAAAATATTTTCTGGCTACACATATTTGGAACGAAAAATGTCTCCTAAAAGCACTCACTACCAGGAAGCCAAAAGCAATTTGAGGTAGAATGTATTAACTACAACAAGATTCATTGTCCAAGAGACAAGAGTTGAAGCAGGGGACTTAAGAGAAAGGGAAAAGAGGGGGAAAGACAAGAGAAGGAAAATGAAGAGGCATTGAGTCTGAAGTTGGCAGGATCTCACATTTGTGGTCATTCGGTTCCCTAAATACAAATTCCAACTCCTTGATCAGATTCATGTGCTTTTCTAATGGTACATTTTTAATTTTGAAAAGCATATGGTTTGAAGGAAGGTATTTTTCCATTGTGTCTAAATGCTTGTTCCAAGTTAAATGATGCTTAGCATTCAACTTGCCCAAAGCATTCTCAGTGCCTCTCATTCCAAACTTCCATAAAGGGGTATAGTACATTTGCAATAACTGAAGATTAAATGAGAAAAGTTTATATCTCTAAGTAAATAAGAACTTAGTAAGTATTGGATGCCACCATTAATACTAGCAGTTTGTATTCATGTATACCAAATAGAATGTGCTTTAAAATTTTTTCTTTTTCTTTTTTTATTTATAAAATAGCATCTTTTTATCCATGTCTCCCCCTGCTCCCCCCTTCTCTCCTCCCAATCCCTCCTAGGTAGCCTTCAGCCTCTCCTCTCCACATCCCCCCATCCCCTTCCCAAAAAGGTCAGGAAATCACAAGGTGGGTCAGCTCAGCATGGTGCATCCACTCCAGGCAAATCTGATTTCCTCATACCAATATCAAGATTGAGTTAGGCACTCCTCTGCAGGAAATTTTCTGAGGGTACCAGCCCAAGCACAGAAGCACAGTCTGATCCCACCCCTTGAGGTTTCACATATTGCCCATGCCAATGGGCAGTTGCCTGTCCTTGGAGGGCCTATCCTATGCTATGAGATATGAACCAATAGGCCTGTACAAATTACTATATCCTAGAAACACAGGAACTTGATTGATGATACTAGTTTAGTTGTGGGTAAGAGGTATACCTAGGAGAAGTTTCCCTGGAAAGACTTTGCTCTATAACAATAGAACCAAAATCTCTCAAAGGTAAAGAGATGACCATCTATGGAACTATGTTACTTTGAATATGTTTCTTAGAGAAGTCCTGGAGATGCAAAGCCTCAATACAAAATGAATTAGAAGATAGTTAAAATAAAAGCCTCTATAAAAATTTTATATTTAATATGGGTCTGAATGTTCAGTAAGCAAGATTCTATATTAACTCTTGAGCATCTCTTGTGCAGTTCTGTAAATGCTTCTCCAACCATAGGAGATTTGATAAGGGTCTTTAGCTCTTTATTTGGCGTATTCCCAAAATAGAGTATTTTTCCTAAGGATATAACAAAGGAAGGGGAGGAAAGGAGTTGAGAAGTAGTCTCATTCTGCTACCAAGGCCAGCCCAGAACTCATAGTAAGGTGTGCTCCACCATACTCAACATCCAAAGATATTTTAAAACCTGCATTCCCTTTATTCTCAAGACCCTTGGACAAGGTCATTCTTTTGAGAATAATCCTACTCAGCACACATTACCCTTACTTCCACGTAAAGCATTTTCAAATACAGAGACTCTAATGCATATAGTTCATGTAACTCAATGGCCACAGGGTGAAAACTTGTAAAGTAAATACAAAAACAGAATACAAGAACAAAAACTTCTCCCTCCAAACTCTGTAGACCATCATGGTAGGCATATAAGTGCCATCATTATGGTCTCTTATAAGTGAGAGTTTGCAATTCAACTGAAATGAGCACACTGAGGTAAAAAGCCTGTGGCTATTCAAGATCCTCATCACTTCTTAAAGTGAAACTGAAATTCCTAGGTAGGCAAAAATATTGCCTTGCAAAGAAAAGAGTGGCTACTTCTGACCAATGCAGAATTCCTTTAATGGGAAATCTTTGCTCCAGGGCTCAATTTTAGAATGTCTAAAAATTTATCAGATAAACATTGAGTAGGAGATGTTTCCTGCCAAGTCCTGTCTCGTATATACTTTATTTATGCACCTCATAAAATTTCTTGTACTCCTACATATCTATAGCATAAGGCCTCATCCTTGGAGTCCCCAAATGATTCAATCATGTATTCTTGGTGTAATAAAATTCACAAGAGACTTATGTCTTCATTGACCTTGCCCCTACACCCACATCCAGCTCTAAATAAAACCATCACCAGCCAAGGTGATTGCCCAATAAAAATAGTGAAAGCTTCAAAAAATTATATTTCTGTACTAATTATTATAATCAGCCAATTTGTGTTTTTCAAACTATTTTAAATTTTCTATTATTTAGGTATTGTTGATAGAGCAGATGGTTAGCAAAGTGAAGCCTCCAGAGAGCCTAAAATTGAGGCTGGCTACAAAAAAAGCAGTAAATAGAAGGCAACACTAAGGTCTGGATTCTACATACAAAGCTGTGCCTTTTATCCTCTATAATATCAGAAATTTCAACAAATATTGAGGATCCAATTCAGCATTATGTGCTTTAGTCTAGGATGTCATTATCAGTAGCTGCACTCTCTACTACAATGTCTATAGAATAACCAATTCTATATAAAAGAAAACAATTAAATGAGCACATAAAATGTATAATTAACCTAAAAAATCTGGTATCTTTAGATTTTATCATGTCTTCTGGTGATAAATGGAGTCCTCAAGACCATAGGAAGTAAAACTTTTATAGCCATCCTGTTTGTTTATTTGATTTGTTTATTACTTACAGTCATACTCTAAAAGAAACTTTTAGTTCCAAGATGTGTGAGTAATCTGGCTGTCATATCTGTTATCTTATTGATCATCAGGTTTATTTGGTTGATCTAGATGATCTTGCTCCCTCATCACTCCATATGCATCTCTCCAAGCTACACACTTGCTAGAAAGGATAAACTAGTAGTTGTAGGGGGCATTAATACTGTTAATATTATCAATTTGTTAATGAGGTGTACCCCCCAGCTAGAATATCCAAACAAGGTCTCAGTTATGGTAAAAAAAGAAGGAAAGCTTCTGTGACTAAATGAATCTAATTGTCCAAGTCATCTACAGTCAACATATTACAACAATGACAAGATGAGGTATTTGGGAACAGTAGACTGCACTTCCTGTGTTTCATTGGATTTTGCTTAAGACCCTCTCATCTACCTCCCACAAAGATGCTAGACATGAGTCATTCATAGCTTTAGGGAAAGCTGTCAAAACATAACTGGAGAATAAATGTGTCAATTTGATAAATTAAGGGTTCAGGTGTAAGACAGAGATTTGGAGGCATTTGTAACCTAGTTTTCTGTTTCTGTCCCAGATTCCACAGAATAAGGAGAAAAAAATGGAGAAATACTGTGGAGAAAAGAGTGGTGTGAGAAGGAGCAAGAAACAAGTTTCACTAAAGAGAACTCCACCCAAGTTTCCAGATAGATAGGTAAGGAAGCATGCCACAAAGTCTGATGACCAAAGTTGGATCCTTGGAGTCCACATGGTAGAATGACAGAACTACCTTCTTCAAGTTGTCATCTGACCTCTACATACACAGGGTGGTGCACTCTTGTATACAACACCCCCACACACTCACATGCATACACAAAAACAATCTTGTAAAATGCCTACAGTATCAAGCAGCAAACAGCTGTGTGACCATGGAGCCAATGGATCACGTGTGCAACAGGACAATGTCTGGCCTTAATGCCTTACTACTCTAGGTTCCTCTTCACTCTTAGATGCCTGGCCATAGTGAAATAGGAAAGAAATGCCTTAATAACTTTATAAATCAAGAATGATAAAATATGCATTGCTATGAATTTACTCTCAATCTCAATTGACCATTGGTATGGCGGTAACTACCCTAATCTCTATCTATTGAATTGTCATGTCATGTTTCTTCTATTCCCTGCTAACTCTAGTTGGACAACAGGTTTTGTACCTTCAAACTTGGTTTTGAAAGTTCCCACATCTATTCAAATGCTTGAGATCTGCCATTTTCTATGTAAAGTTCAAGTTTTTATCTCTTGTGTCTACCTTTAAATTTGTTGTGGTCTCATACATTAGAACTCCCAACAGAAAACATGTAACTTCCTCAGACTGAATAATTTAAGAAGTATTTAGTTGGAAAACGATTTGCTGAGATGTGATCAGTATTTAAGAATAAAATAATGTTCCCTGGGGATGGTAACCTATTATATGGAATAAAATAATGTTCCCTGGGGATGGTAACCTATTATATGTCTGAAGGAGAAGAAGGAAACAGAAGTTACATCATCAGAACACAGAAGATGATACAGGAGAGGGACAACCAGACAGGATTCATGATGAGCTAGGGCCAAGACAAAGAAATCCTAGGGTCTTGTTGTTGTTGTTTGTTTTTTTTTAACATCACTCTCCTACAAACTCTACTCTCATTGGTTTCTCATTGGGTGAATCCAATTGCAAGAAAGAGATCAAATAGACCAAGTGAAGCAAGCTCTGCAGATTAGAGAATGTGGAAGACCTGCAGAATCAATGGAAAGCACTCACAGCAAAAAAAAAAAGTGATATGAGTTGTAAATGCTTCATAAAACTTCCTAGCAAGTCTTGCACACTGAAGATTCCACCAGTTCATTATCCAACACTAGGTGGACAGTCCTGAAATCATATACATACAACCAATATTCTATGGAATAACCAGGTTATATTTATATATTTAGGAGTGTGTGTCTGTGAGTGTGTAATAGTTTTTTACAAAGAGGAAACTGAGAAAGAGACAAGAGCTACATAGAAAGGGGAGAAGGAAATTAAGTAAATATGTTGTAATTTCAAAAACAAAAAAATTAAAAATGAAAGAATTTTGATTATATACATACAAACTTTTGTAACAAAAAAGTCACAAGCAAGGATAACTTAATTGTTCACATTTAAGATTCCACAACTCTGATGAGTACTTCATAGTGTTCTTGGAAGTTACATTGATCCAAACTTAAGCCCTAAGTTCTAGTAAGCTGTTTATAACAATATATGTCAACATAAACCCAGATATATTGAATTTGATAGAAAAGAAAGTGGGAAATACCCTCCAATGAATTGGCACAGGTGACCACTTCCTAAATATAACCCCAGTAGCACAGACACTAAGAACAACAATTAATAAATGGAATCTCCTAAAACTGAGAGGCTTCCGTAAGGTCAAGGACACAGTCAATAAAACAAAACGCCAGCCTACAGAATGGGAAAAAATTTTCACCAACCCTACAAGTGATAGAGGACTGATCTCTAAAATATATAGAGAACTCAAGAAACTAGAGCCCAAAACCCTTAATAACTCAATTAACAAATGGAGTTCAGAATTAAAAAGAGAATTCTCAGCAGAAGAATTACAAATGGCTGAAAGGCACATGAAAAGGTGTTTGACGCCTTTAGCCATCAGAGAAATGTAAATCAAAACAACTTTGAGATACCACCTTACATCTGTCAGAGTGGCTAAGATTAAAAACACAGATGACAGCCTATGCTGGAGAGGATACAGAGAGAGGGGAACACTCCTCCATTGTTGGTGGGAGTGTAAGCTTGTTCAGCCACTCTGGAATGCAATATGGAGGTTTCTCAGAAAATTGAGAATCAATCTCCCCATAGACCCAGCAATACCACTTCTGAGTGTATGCCCTAAAGAGGCACATTCACACTCCAAAGGTATTAGCTCAACTATGTTCATAGCAGCATTATTCATAATAGCAAGAACCTGGAAACAACCTAGATGCCCCTCAACTGAAGAATGGATTAACAAACTGTGGTACATCTACACAATGGAGTACTACTCAGCAGTAAGAAAAAAATGATATCCTAAAATTTGCAGGCAAATGGACAGATATGGAGAATATCCTCCTGAGTGAGGTATCACAAACCCAGAAAGATAAGCAGGGGATGTACTCACTCATTAGTGGACTTAAAAGAAATGTTATTGTACACAAGAGGTCAAGGTTAGAACATAGCTAAATGACACAGTGCTTCACTTCTGCACTGATGGCCTCTGGCAGGGGTGTGGGTGAGGAAAGACTTGCTTTCTTTAAGGGTCTGGCCAAAAGGAGTTTAATTATGCTTCAGTAAGTAAATGAGCAGCATGAATGGGCGGTTTTTATAAATGGGGAGATCATAAGAGTTAGTATGAATCTGAGAGGACTGATCACTGAGTTTAATGGGGTGCATGATGTAAAATCACCAAATAATATATATAAATAAAAAAAGAGTTAGATGGGCTACAGAAAATAGTCTGAAGACTATTTTCATTTGTACTTAAGTATTATTAAAATATTGCTCAGTTATATTAAAATATATATGTGTGTGTGTGTCATCTTTTTGTGATTCCTAGTTCCTTAACTGTTTTCCTATCACATTTACAGTAATGTAGAGATCCCAGAGCAAAACTGACACCTTTGCTTAACCAGAAGTAATTGTTCTCACTCTTTACTAGGTTCTGCTCAGTCTGAGCTACAGTACAGAATCTGAGTAGCAGAGCTGTGAAGAAGCAGCAAGCATAAAAAATAAGGCTGGCAAAGTGATAGTGGGTTGCCTAGCAACACTGTGAGTTTTTCCTTCCAGAGCCTCTCAACAAAGCAGCAGAAAGATATGAAGAGGAGGGGGAAAGGAGAACGAGAAAAGGAAACACAGTGAAATATGGAGTCAGACAAAGGCAAGCAAAGGAGGGAGTTCATAACCAAGGAAAGATGTAAGGAATAATGGAAAAAAGTTAAGGAAAGAGAAATGGGGAGAGAATCAGAAACTGGACAGTGAGATGAGCTCAGGTGAAAGGAAAATAAAGTGAAACAAGGCCTGAACAGAGAGCCATCCAGAGAAGAGAGATTGATGAAGGAGAGGAACTGATATCAGGAGCAGCCTCCCCTCCATGATCCCACACTGATGTCTGTTACACAAAAATGTACAATTTTATCTCATAATTGTCATTTTGCCTCATACATCAAATTACCAGTGGTATCAGCACCGTCAAGAATTCTTTAATGAGCAATACTGGGCTCACAGCACTGCCTTGCCCAGGAAGGATCCTCTTGCATAAGTACAGTGATGACTCAGCTATGGAGCTCAGCTCTTTACAGATGACATCTCTTGAGACTCTTGATGCAGCTCTGTGAGAAGTAGGCAATGCAGAAATCATCATGACTTTAATTCCACACATGAAGAAATTCAGACTTTGAGACTTCTTGGTGAGGTGAGGTCCAATGTATATATATATACCTGTAGCTCTGGGGCACATCACACAGGAATGTAGCTCAGGTGCCTGGACTTGACAATGGCATACTAAGTATGGTGGACCTGCAGGCAGGAAAGACAGTCTCAGCCACCTACTGAGGCGGAGGCTGAAGAGTTATTACAAAGTCTCAAGCTGGCAGGAGGCCTCTTTTCTCACTTTATTTCTCCTCATAATGTGCAAATGTTTACATCTGTGCCTCCCTGAGCACAGTTTAATTGAAACAAGTGTGCAGTCAGCTTCTAGAAACTTCATGAGATTTTGCTGGCACTCATGATAAGAAAACCTTTGCTGTTCTATTTTCAGAACAATTACTAGTGCCTGAATAACAACTCTTTGACAGAGTAAATGATATTCAAGAGGTGGTTACAATTTGTTTTGAGGACCATAGAGGCTGCAGGATCAGACAAAAGAGCTGACAATTGAGTACAGGGGAAGAGTTGAGTGGTTCCTCTTCCTTCTCATGTGCCTCCAGTTCATGAAGGTTGGGGTGCAGCAAAAATAAGTCTGATCCCTCTGTAGAGCTCCAATCTCTCCTACTAGTATACCCCCTTCCCCGTCTCTGGTCCACCCTGTACTTGCTGATAAAATAAATTTTCCAAAATGCAATTTACTTGCTCAGCAACCCTAAATGATGTCTGTTCATTATAGGATTTGTTTTATCTCCTTGTCATCAAAGAGTCACCTAATGGTGCCTAAACTTCCCTTTCCAGTTTAATATCTGCACATAAATTAATCCCAAGCATCCAACAAACTGAGCTACTTCCTGACTCTCAAACACACCTCAATCTCATTTATGTGTTTTATCTAATTACTTGGTTTCTTTTCAAAATATATACATCTTTCACCTTATAAAGTAGATCATCAGCATAAAGAACATTATTTCCAGATACCCAGAAACTAAGATTGTGTCAAGTTCTACCATTTAATATAGCAATATGAATGATTTTGTGTGAGAACCCTAAGCTTTGATACAATGAAAGTCTTGGGCTGAAAGGAGGTGGCCTGGACTCTTACTGAAACTGTGTGGCTAGGGAGCTGGAGGAATTCAATCAAGAAGCATCCTCTTTCTGAGACCTTTAGAAGGAAAGAAGATGTTTCTAGGGGAATGGGGAAGTGGGACAAAGGAGCATAGTAAATTATATGTAACTTGAAAGCAAAATGGGAGAAAGTACCTATGGAAGAGAAGAGTTGGAGAAAGGGGATGAAGAAAAACAGTTTTGTCTTCTGTTTTTTTTGTTGTTTTAATTTAGCATACAAATAAATGTATTTAACAGAGCGAACTTTTACACCTCAACTCATTATATTTTGTGTTTCTTCATCTCTCTTTCCCAATTACTACAAAATATCTATTTTCACACTTAAAAATTATGTTCTTGGTGAGAATTTAATTACTTCCTCATACATCTTCTAGGAAAAGTTTGGTTTCCTTACACAGTCAAAAATGGTTAAGATTATCTGCTGTTCTCTAGGACCATGACTCAATGTTTTCAATAGATCTCGTTGCAAAAAAAAAAAAACCTATCTTTCAATAGACTGCCCTTAAAGTAGAACTGTGGGAAGAGAAAAGATGTGAATAATCAAAAGCAGCTTTTCATGACAGTCAAAAATCACATAACAATACTAAAGTTAGACAGGAAGAATCACTTTTATTCTAAGCTACTTATTTCCAGATGTGTACAACTTTAAACAATAAAAATAAACACATATTTTAGAAGTCAAAGAAGCCAAAATTCTCAGACAGTGGAGTTTTGTTGAGCATGCACATACCATTCTTGTACAGAATATGTATCAATTGTAAAAGCTACAAATCATATATCTTATAGTGAGATTGATTTTGAGGTATGAACTTTAACTTTTTAAATCTAAGCAATGAATCATGCTTGTTTATTTATTAGACAATATGGAGCCACTACGCACATTTCCAAATTTGTTAGGGTTTTAAGTTGAAATTCCTACTGAAGGCTCCTATGTTGAAAGTTTGTTTGCCAGCTGATCTAGCTTTTGGAAGATAATTGAGTCATGGGTCCTCTAACTTCACCAATGAATTTACTTAGTAATGGATTCATAATTGATGTTGGTTACTTTTTTTTTTTACTCTTTACTCTTTTGGCTCATTGCTCTTTTGAGGGACCCACCACCCAACTCCCAACTAAATCACGCAGAGGATTACTCTTTCTTATAAATGCCTGGACTTATCTTGACTTGTTTCTGGCCAGCTTTTCTTAAATTATCTCATCTATCTTTTGCCTCTGGCATTTTATCTTTCTCTATTTCTATATACCTTTTCTTTTCTTCTTATTCTGTGTCTGGCTGTGTAGCTGGGTGACTGGCCCTGGTGTCCTCCTCTCCTCTTTTTCTCCTGTTTATTCTCTCTGCCTGCCAGCCCTGACTATCCTTTCTCCTCCCTAGCTATTCACAGTTCAGCTCTTTATTAGACCATCAGGTGTTTTAGACAGGTAAAATAACACATCTTCACAGTTAAACAAATGCAACATAAAAGAATGGAACATAGCTTTGCATCATTAAACAAATGTTCCATAGCTGGCTGCAACCAATAATGAAGGTGTTGCCTAGACAGGACTTCCCATATAATCAAATGAATAGCCACCCTAAGTGCCATCACAGAACTTACATCCAACAATGAATAGAGGTAGAGGCAGGGGTATGTGGCTAAGCACTGGGCTGAGCTCCTGATCCAGCTAAGAGCAGGGGAGGAGAGTCTACATGAGTAAGGGAATCGGGTTTATGAGGAAAATTCTCACAGTGATGGCTGGCTGAAGCTCTATGGAGCTCACTGAATCAAGAACAGCCACTGGGGAACCTTCAAGAAAAGGAACTAGGCCTTGCAAGGTTAGGCAACTGCCCACTGATATGGCCAGTATGTGGAGCCTCAAGGGGAGGGATCAGACTGTGTTTCTGTGCATGAACTGGCATCTTGGAGCCATTCCCTCCAGAGGAACACCTAACACAGGCTTAATATTAGGATGAGGAAATCGGACCTGCCTGGAGTAGATGTCAAGCTAATCCACCTTAGAACTTCTTATACTTTTTGGGGAGGAGATTGGGGAATGGGGAAGAGGGATGCTGAAGGCTGACTAGGAGGGATTGGAAGGGGGAAGGGAGGAAGAGCAAGAGGATACATGTGAAAAAAGACTTTATTTTATAAATAAATCAAAATAAATTAAAAAATAATATTCCACAACACATAATACAGTAGTATTATGAGGTGATACAAATGTTAGGAGGTAGAGCCTGATTGGTTAAAGTAAATCACTATTGGCATGCTTTGAGGAGTTTACCTTGTTCTTGAACACTTCCTGCATTATCTACAGATTCTATTCCTGATGAGGTGAGTAGCTTCC
This sequence comes from Sigmodon hispidus, assembly GCA_004025045.1. NCBI lineage: Eukaryota > Metazoa > Chordata > Mammalia > Rodentia > Cricetidae > Sigmodon > Sigmodon hispidus. The sequence continues at coordinate 15,558 of PVIH01019342.1, read as the reverse complement.
ACATCTACATGTTCCCACTGTATTCTTTATCCTCATTTGGCAAAAACAAATGAAGTCAATCAACCATGTACTGAAATAATGAACCAAAATATCATGTTTCTTAATATGTTTTCACAGTTATTATACCACAACAAATTAAAGTTAATGAACACAAGAATCTATGTATAAAACAAGTTTCAAACCATTATCTCATTCACCAAAGAGGCACATAAAAATTGGTTCCCTTTTTGTCCTCATCAAACATCCTTAATTTATTGGTTTTGGTGCCCACCAGTCTCACAACCTAAACTTAAATTAGATAATTGTATTACAAACTGTAAAATACAGAGAAAACATACAGAGAATTAGAGATATCAGAACATTCCAGAATCTCCTTGAATCTGATGCATGGCTACAGAGAGGTACAGATGGCACAGAAAGTCAGAGGTGAATAATAGATCAATTGGACAATTTACTGAAACTTAGATTTATAAAAGAAATAAAGGAGCCTAACACTGAGTACTATACAATACAGTAGGGAAAGAAGGAAATTCTCCCTCAGTGGAATTGGTAGTAAAGATAGAAAGGAAAGTCTCAGTGAACTTCAAGAATGTATATTCTTGTTAGGTGTTCCTCTGGAGGGAATGGCTCCAAGATGCCAGTTCATGCACAGAAACACAGTCTGATCCCTCCCCTTGAGAGATGTGATGTCAGCACTCCCAAGGAAACTGTAAAACGAGATGCCTTGGAAAGGTGAAGTATTCCATCCTCCCTTTTCTCAGCAAGAAAGAAATAATGACTGGTCATCTTTGCATTGTATTTGTTTTCTTTTTAGTTCCTGTATGTCTTTCATTCCTCCATTCTTCTATCATCTTCAAAGAGATATCTATGCAACAGATGCACAAATAAAAGTGGAAAAACTCAGAAACATCACAAATTAAGGCAATATAATTCCTCAAAAAGTGTTTAATGCTTTAATAGCAAAATTAAATCATATAAAAATAGGGGCTGGAAAGATAGCACCATGGGACCTGAGTTTGGATATCCAGAATCTAATTAAAAGCTGGGCATGCAAGTGGGTGCCTGTAACTCCAGCACTACGAGGCAGAGACAAGAGGACACTAGAGACTTACAAGTCAGCCAGTCTAATCTAATAAGAACTTCAGTTTCATGAGCAACTCCATCTAAAAAAAGATAAGGTAGAACTAAGTGACTCAGAAGAGATACTAACATTGTTTTCTGGTCTCCACACACACTCATATAGCCAAGTGCACCTGTAAAAACATGTATACCACATACACACGCAATTTTTAAAAGAACAAAATAATTAAAATGCCAGACAAAATTTTCAAAAGCTAATTAAAAACAATTATATTAAAGTAGATAAATGAATAAATTGAAGTCAAAATAAGACATCAGTAAGAATTCATCCAAGAGCTGAAAATTTGAAATCTTGTAAATTAAAAACACAATAAATGTAATTTAAAGGTTAAGTGATAATCACTAGTAAAGTAGATGAATCAGAAAAAAATAATATCACAGATTTAAGGCAAATTTGATGGACTGCTACATTCAGATAAAAACAAACAAAATAGATAGTTATATCTAACAGATATTATAAACCAAATGGACCTAACAGATATTTACAGAACATTTCACTCAACACAAAAGAATATACCTTCTTTGCAGCTCATGGAACTTTCTCCAAAATTGACCATTCACTGGAATACAAAGCAATTCTCAACATATACATGAAAACTGAAGCAACTTGCTACAGCCTGTCAGACTACCACAGGTTAAAGATGGATTTCAAAAACAACAGATAAAACAGAAAGCTTACAAGTGATGGAAACAACTAATTACTGAGTGAAAAATGGGTCAAGACAAAAATAAAGAAATTAAAGTGTTGTAGAACGTTTCCCGGCCCTTTTGGGGCCGGAGGTTTGGAACCTGGCCTGTGGCGGCTTTTATCCCCCAAAGAAATGAATCAGACACTTATATATACTTTATACTGTTTGGCCCATGTCTTAAGCACATTACTAGCTAGCTCTTTCATCTTAAATCAACCCATTTCTACTAATCTGTCTGCCACATGGCTTGGCCTGCTGCTCACCTGTATCTCTTACGTGTTCCTCCTTTGGGGGTCGGATGATGACTGACTAACTCCACCCTTCTCCTACCTGCCTGTCCTCTGATTCTCTTTCTTTCTTTTACTACTTCCTGCTGTCAAAGGACATTGTTGATCTCATGGGGTCTTGAAGTTGAATCAACTCAACTGGTATCTTGTAAGCTGAGAATGTTCAGGTGGCCTTTGCAAATGAAACCATATTTGCCTGGAACCAATCCACAGGTTTGGATCTTCTGTGGAGACAAAAGCAGAAACTCTTTTCCCAAGCAACATATTCTTATAAACAGATTTCAAAGTCAAGATATCTTTAAAGTATATGTATTTGTTTAACTTAGCAGCCTTAGCAATCAATTGCTTTTCTGCAATTAGCTCATTAAAAGTTAAAAATTTAAAAAAACACAGTAACCATAATCCAGACTCTGTTTATCTGTCATCTTTACGTGGCTTTTTTTAAATCTTTATTATTTCTACTTATCCTTTTTAAGGGCTTTCTTTACCCTTTTTTCTCTCTCTCTCTCTCTGAAGCCTATGCATATTTTACATACATTGTACCCCATTTAGAGGTTTTATGAGTCTAAATCTGTTTTATTGAGAATCCTTAATCATTTTCTAACCCAAAGAGCTTTTAAAATGTCAATATCACTTTAATTGCTGACTCTGCCCTTTTTGGAGGCTTTTCAATATGGCGGAGGAGCCCGCTGTGTCTCCGCCGCTGCCAGCAAACAGAGTGGACTCAGAAAATGCTGCTACCAGAAAAAATCTTTTTAACTCTGTTTCCTTTCTGTTCAATATAAGCAGAAACCTTAAATCAATCACACTTATGCCAAGCCTTCCATGAAACATATGAGTTTAAGCTGTGTGCTGCAAGAGCGGCATTATTAAATTCAAGCCTGAACACCACACTGTCTCTGTACCATAAATCAATTCAAATATGCGAATCAGAAAGCTGCTTTTGGCTCTATTTCAGTGATCTAGAATGCTCTTTAAGTTTTTTAAACTTTCTCAGGCTTTATGTGGTGGTTTGACCCACATTGGGAAGCCATCTGTTGTAGAAGGTTTCCCTGGGCCCATTTGGGCCCAGAGGTTTGGACCTGGTCCTCGGCGGCTTTTGTCCCCCAAAGAAATGAATCAAACACTTATATTAACTTCATATTGTTTGGTCCATGTCTCATACACATCACCAGCTAGCTCTTTCATCTTAATTCAACCCATTTCCATTCATCTGTCTGCCACGTGGCCCAGCCTGCAGCTCACCTGTGTTCCTTACATGATTCTTCTTCGGGGGTCTGATGGAGACTGGCTAACTCCACCCTTCTCCTATCTGCCTGTCCTCTGATTCTCCACTCACTTCTACTGTGCTCTACATAGGCCAAACCAGTTACTTTATTTACATCATACAGGGAACATTTCCACCACATTAAAGACTTCCTAGAATTCAATGAAAATGAATACACAGCATACTCAAACTTAGGGGACACAATGAAAGCAGTGTTAAAAAAAAGTTCATAGCACTAAATGCCTTCATATAAAAAAAACTGGAGATATCTCATACTAGCAATATAACAGCACATCTAAAAGTTCTAGAACAAGAAGAAGAAACCATACCCTAAAGAAGCAGATAGCAAGAAATATCCAAAATCAGGGCTGCAAATATTAAAATAGAAACAAACAAATAAAAAAATGATACAAAGAATCAATGAAAGTGCTGATTCTTTCACAAACCCTTGTCTAAATTAACTGAAAGGTGGAAAGAAAATATCCAAATTGACAAAATCAGAAATTAAAAGGGAAACATAAAAACAGATACTAAGAAAATCCAAAGAATCATAAGAATATACTTTAGAGAACTGTACTCCACTTGTGTGTTTGTCTTTCTTACCACACTCAGGATATTCTTCTAGTTCCATCATCCCACAGATGCAGGAATGGCTCAATATACAAAAATCAGTAAATGTAATTTACCATGTAAACAAAGTAAAAGAAAGAAAACCAGGTTCTTGCTATTACAAATAATGCTGCTATAAAGATAGTTGAGCTAATACTTTTGAAGTGCAAATGTGCATCCTTTGGATATACGCCCAATAGTGGTATTGCTGGATCCTTTCTATTTTATGCGTAAGAGTACTTTGCTTGCATATATGTATGTGTACCATAATGTGGGTGCTAGGAACAAAACCACAGTCCTCTGAAAAAGCAACAGGTACTCTTTACCACTGATCTATCTCTCCAACCTAATAGCCACATTTGGACACAGGAAAAAAACTATAGACCAATTTCCTTGATGAACACAAGTTGAAATAATACATGATTATAAAGATAGTTCAGTATATACAAATAAGTAAATATAATCGCACATAAACAGAATCAAAGACAAAACCACATGAGTGTCACAATATATTAAAAAGTTGTACTATGACAATATCACTCATGATAAATCCCTAAAAAAAAAAAAAACTAGAAGTAGAAGTAGAAAGAACATGCTTCAATATACTTAAGGCTATCTTTTAAATCTCAAACCAAGAGCAAAAATTATTCTGAGCCAAGGGAAGTAAACCCATTTCTTCTAATGTCAGAAATGTAAAAAGATTGCACTCTACTGTCACCTCTATTCAGTACAGTACTTGAAATCTTAGCCAAAATAATAAGGCAAGGCAAGAGAAAGAAAGAATAAGAATGTAAATGTGAAAAAGTAAAATCATCCTTCACTGCATACTATTATGCTGTTACTCTTAAAATATCATATAGACTCAGCCACAAGACTAGTTAGATATAATCCAGTAGCTTTCCTATACACTAGTAATGAACTCATTGAAAAAGAGATCAGAAAATAAATTTCATTCACAACAGCCTCAAAATATAAATAAAACACTTAGACATAGACTTAACCAAAGATGAAAAAGACATTTAAAATAACAACTAAAAGTACTAAAGAAAGAAATTGGAGCAAATGGAAAGATTGCATGTGTTCAAAGATTTGCAGAATGAATGTTGTTAAAAATAGCCATTAGGCAGGCTGAGGAGATATGAGAGATGTCTCAGTGGTGAAGAGCACTTGCTGCTTTTGCAGAAGACCTGGGTTTGGTTCCCAAAATCCACATGGTTAACTATATAACTGCCTTTAACTTCGGTTTCAAGAGACACCCTCTTTTATCCTCCATAGGCACTGCACACACACACAAAGTACACATACAGACAAGTAAACATATGAATGCATAAGTACATACATACAGACAAACAGACAGACAAATTTTAATGGATATGTTATAAAAAGAAATTTATGTATTTATGAATTTAATGGTTTTGTGTTATAAGATTTTTCCTGGGAGGTACAACACACAAATCTATTACCTCAGAGAGGGTTCCTACAATAAACCAAAGGATGGACACCACCAAAGTCCAGTTTGGTGAACCACTGAGTTTTATTGGAGTTACTTACAGAAATATGGGTGAGGGATTAAGTATAGGAGCAGAAATGACTCAAAGACAGCGGTATCACCAAATCCCACCCCATAACAGGTTACAGCTCACAAAATCTGGGAACTTGGAGCACAAAGCACAGCCTACAGGCAGCTCAAGAGGATGGAGAGTGTCCTTTCCAAGTGGTGAGTTGGTCTAAACCTCTTCCTAGCAGATCAGCTGGTCTCAGAGTCTTCTTTGCAGGTTGGCTTTACTGAAAATGACCTTTGAATATCTTTAGTTCTTACTCTGAGAGGGAGGAGCCTTTTGAGTCTGGTTCGTTTCAAGGACTTCCTGGAGTAATTTTGAGTTGTTTACCTTCGCTTTAAGAAGCTTCCCTGGAAGATGGAATAGTTCAATCTCAAAACAAAGTGCTGCACAACAAATGCAACTCTCATCAAAATTCCAATAATATTCTTCACAGAAGTTAGGAAATGTTCCATATTTTACATGGTCTCACTAAAGACCTCAAATAGCTAAAACTATCCTGAGGAAAAAGAGTAATGAAGGCACCATAATACCTGAATTCCAACTACACTTCAGAGCCATGGTAACAAAACCAGCACAACACTGGCAAAAACAATGACATACACCATAACAACCTACTTACAACCTACTTACCACCATAACTTCCTTGACATCATAAAGTTCACCCTTAGAATTATGTGACTGACTGGCAGTGTCTGTTCATTGCTGCTGCCCAGGAATATGAAAGCAGATAGGGATACATATGATTAATCTGGGAAAATATAAAAATGCAGTTTCTACTGAATGTCATTGTGATGAATGAATCCTAATTGGTCTTAATAAAAACCCAGAGCCAGATACTAGGGTAAATGCTGAACTATCAGAGAAGTAGGAGAAACAAGCCACTAAAGAAGCCTCTCACCACTATTGAATCTTCAGGCCAAAAGGGGAAGATCCTGTCTCCACGAATCCTCAGACTAAATGTCTCAAGTCCTCAGCAAAAAGGGAAGGGAAGGGCCTAACTTCTGTCTCCTCCCATCCCATCTTTGCCTGTTTGAGGACTCAACAAGCTGCAAAGAAATATACTTTCTCAAAACAAAAACAAAAATTTTCTGGATCATTGGGTCATTCCAACAAGTTCAACTTCACAAGAATGTAGTTCTCTTCAAATCTGTCCCGTGAACTATAATAGTTATTCCTGAGCTTGGCTTTGACTAGTTCCTGCCTGGATTTTTTTCATTTCCATTTTACTCTATTTTTCTCTCCTTTTCTTATTTTTATATCACAAATTCATTCTTCATGCTATTGCCAAATTAAAGCACCTAAGACTTGGCTTTCACCATGCAAAATTCTTATAAGTAAACTTTGTAGAATTGACTGCAGACAATAAATAAACCTGTAGTTAGGGTTTCTACTACTGTAATGAAACATCACGACCAACAGCAAGCTGGAGAGAAAATTGCTTATTCAGCTTACATTTTCATATTTCTGTTTACCACTGAACGAAAGAGGAAGTCAAGCAGAGCAGGAGCTGATGCAGAGGCCATAGAGGGGTGCTACTTACTGGCTTGCTCCTCCTGACTTGCTCAACCTGGCTTCTTATAGAGCCCAGGACCAACAGCCCAGGGATGGGACCATCCACCATGGGCTGGGCCTTCCCTATTGATCATTAATTGAGAAAATGTCTCATGACAGCATTTCCTCAACTAAGGCTCCTTCCTCTCTGATGACTGTAACTTATGTCAAGTTGACATACAAAATCAGCCAGTAGACCTGACAGCCAAGATAAACACAAAATAATCTGAATATACCTAGTAGTGTCAACTCATTGGTTGTCCCAAAAAACAAGTTATGCCCTCCCCACAGATTTTGACCATCATCATTAGTGAAGTCCATGATTTAGTTAGTTAGTTAGTTAGTTAGTTAGCTATTTTGGTTGAAAAGACATAATTGTTAAGGTTTATCTGATTCTTAAAAAATATAATTTTCATTTATTCTTCAAGGTCCTACATCAACCAAAATGTTGCTGATTAGATTATGAGAAGACTTATTTGTCTATTCAGTCTGTTAATACACATGAAGTTTAATGAGTATTAACTATATGCCAAGCCCCATTCCAGATACTAGAGATGTAGCAAAGAGCAGGACAACCAAGACAACTGATATCTTGAGAAGGCTAAGAAATGACCTGAAACTCTAATTAGGAAATCTCCCTACTGTGCTGACTGTAAACTGAGAGGAAGACAAAAGACATTTTCAGATGCTGTGTTTTATTTCAAACAGTTCTTTGCAACCACAAGAACAAAACTGCATAAAAGAGTAAAAGAAAACTTAGAGAGTGGCCTGTGTGGTCAGCTCCTATTCTGAATTTCCCTGTTCTATGCTCTGGGTCTGTGTGTCAGCTGATTCTCCTGTTTCCTTCTACACACTGTGAAAACACATTACTCTCATTAGGTAATAATAAAGCTGTTTGGCCTATAGCAAGGCAGGATAAAACTAGACAAGGCAAGATGCTGGGAAGGAGAAAAGCTGAGTCAGGAGTCACTAGCCAGACACAGAGGGAGCAGGAGATGAATATGCCATGCTAATAAAGGTACCATCACATGGCAGAGCATAAATAAAAAACATGGGTTAACTTAAAATGTAAGAGCTAGTTAGTAATAAGCCTGAGCTATTGGACGACAGTTTATAATCTATATTAAGCCTCTGAGTGAGAGTGGCTGCAGTACACAGGAAAACTTCTGTTTACAATTCCATTTTGGTCCTACCCTCTTTGATAATGAAACAGGCAGGCAGCAATGTGTGAAAAAAAATGAGTAGAATTTTATTTACACTGAAGTAGCAATTCAAACATGCGAGTTACAACACAAGAGTGAGAACCCAAACAAGATGATAAATAGCTCAAATTCCTCATGACAAAGAAATATCAGCTGAAAGGTTGCTAGCAAGCATTACAGCTCTAGAGTCTCAGTAGGCCTCGAGAAGCTAACTACAAACAGTTCTTCCTGGAATAAGTACACAGAGAGCAGATCTCAGAAGCAGTTGATATCAGAGGACAATAGTTTGTTGTCTGTCAGCAGATGGAGCCCAGAATTTTAGAGGCCAAATAGGAACAAGTACCCATGACACCAGAGTATAGATGGCAGGTGTCAAGGCAGTAGTAATCTCCCTCCTCATCCTTCTCCTGAGTGCTCCATTGAGTCTGATGTTTGGCTGTCTGTGCAATGGGTTACCTGGACCCAGGCAGGCCTAGATTGGCTAGATGTTTGTATGTAAGTAGGGTATTGAGTGACAATCAAACAAGAGAGATCTGTGAAATCTGGAGGGAGAGATAAATCCACCAAAGAGTTCTCAATAAAGAAAGTGCCTCTGTTTCCCTTCAGGTCATAGTTGTTTAGGGAAGAGAGCACCATTATATAAGGGCAGCAGGTCAGTCTATGCCTGAGAGTTTGAGTCTGTTTCTATCTGCCAGCAGTCTTCTATCTGTTCCTAGTTGCCACTATCCTCACCTAGGTTCATATGATCATAAACCGTCCCTGCTGCACACCATCAAATGCAGCCCATTTCTTGCTCTGTTCATGTCGAGAGATTTTTGTGAAGTATCTCATTCAGTTGTGGAACTTGGGCTTCATTCTTGGCTCCTTGTCCCCCAAGTTTGAGCCCCCAGATGCAACCAGGAAGCTGAAAGTATCACTAAGCCGCAGCTACTCCTACCCTATTGGATGTACAGGATAAATGCCTTCTAGAGACTGTACTTTTTTTTGTTCCACCCCTCCAGGCTCCACATACTACCCATGCTAATAGACAGTTACCTACACTTGGAGGGCCTAGCTCTTTATCCTATGGTTTCCCAAGGACTGTTCTTGATTCAGTGTGCTCCCCAGAGCTCCAGACAGCCATCTCTGTGGGACTCTTCCTCATAACCCCTACCCCCTTGCTCATACAGACTCTCCTCTCCAACTCTACAGCAATAAGGGGAGCTCGGCCCAGTGCTCATCCATAGATCTCTGCCTTCACCTCCATTCATTGTTGGGTATAGATTCTGTCTGTAATGAAACTTAGGGTGATCATTCATTTGATTATAAGGGAAGTCCTATCTAGGCACCTCCTCCATTATTGGTTGGAGACCAAGCCAGGGACATCCTGTGAGTTCTTGGATGTTTCCCTAGCACCCAGTCTCTTTCCAACTCCACATTGGCTTCCTCTATTAAGATAGCCTTCTCTTTTTTTTCTCCCACTTTGTTGTTCCTCTCACTCAACCATCCTCTCTCATGTTTTGTTCCCACCACTACCTGTTATGAATGCACTTCATGAATTCTGCCTTCCCTCACTGCTTAGCTTTAGAGAGTGTCTTGAAGCCTTCCCTATTGTTGCAGTGTAGATAACAGTCTTTCAATGAGGCCTGAATTTAGAGCTCAGTTTGTAGCTGAGTAAAGTTAATAACATTGATGCTACTGTGCCTATACATTATTTTCTGGACCCTAAACCATTGTGGAGTTTCTCTGCTTATTCCATAAGCTGAACAGTGTTTCTTAACATAAGTTTGCTTTGTATATCCTAATTGTTTGAACCTCCAAGAGTCATCTGAATATTTAGTTTGAATTAGTTTCTGGTTCTCTTAAAAATCATTGATAAACTCAAGGATTCCTTTTAGGAGTATTGCCCACTAAGTAATAGAAGTAGTGGAAGACAGGTCTCTGGGCAGCCTTTATAGCATGCTTGTCAGTTTACGGCTAACTGGAGAAACCAAAGGCAGATTCATTCTTCTGAGTTTCCATTTAGCTCTACTTGTTCTGGAAATAAAAACTCTTAAATCTTAGGAAACTGCTTTCTTACTTATAATGGCCATTTTGAGGACCACATTGAAGTCCAAGGAAGAAAGTCATACTCATTCACCCAACCAATAACTTATATAACTTATTTTAAAAAGAGCACCATTTGTGTAACCTGCCTAGAGTTCCTAAAAGCAAGACATAGTCCTTAAGCCAAAAGTCACTCAAGAGTACACCAAAAAAGTCCAGTGTCCCAAATCTCTGAGCTATCAGAGGAATGAACATTGTTCATTTGATCTGGTATAATACAGCACAGAGCAAGCACACATAGTTGTCTAGTAAGCAATCTTTTTCAAAATGAAAATTTACTGACAGAAAAATCTGATCCTCTGTCAGAGAGAAAAGATTCTCCAAGCAAGGGACACCTTTCTAAAGAAGGCCATCAAGAAGTGATGCATCTGGGCACTTCCAGAATTTCTCTGAATGTAGCAAAGCCTGTGAGGTAGAATTGGCAGGAGCTTGGGATAGAGTGGCCTTAGGCAATAGTCAGTAGTTTGCAATTATCCTTAAGAAAAAAAGCAGTCATCAAAGGTCTTTAATGAAACAAATTATTTGTCTTTTAAGCATAACTGTGGAAGTGATATAGAGAAGGGAACAAAGAGGCACCCTGTAATGCAAAGCACAGCATGAATTTATGTGAAGCGCTGCTAAGGGCCAAAATCATGAGAGAAAGCTAATTGGATGTAGGTCATGACCAAGTGTAGAAATGCAGGAGATACTGAAAGTAAAAGAGAATAAGTGTTTTTTAATTCAGTGGCAATTGATTAATTCTCCTTAGAAATAGAAAAATGAATTTATTAACTCAAATCTATGATGGATAATGAGTAGGGAGAATGAGACTAAGAGTTTATGATTGAAAACTAAGTTTCATTAACTGCCAGAGGTGGAGTATTTTCAAGTGAAGATCAAATCTGGAATTTATCTCTGGGACAGCATGATTTATATAGGGTAAAGAAGTTAACTAGACATAGGAATAAATTTATTGATGGTAGAATATAGTATAAAGGAAGAGCAGGACCTGGATCATAGAAAACTAGACCACTATTTTAATGGCACTCCACAAATTTTGCTATTTGGTGCTCTAATTGTTTTTTAGTTCAAATATTTTCAAACTCTTTTAATTGTGTTGGTTATAAAAAGAGACAAAGTGTTACTCAGTAGCCCAGATGGCTTTGAACTCACAGCAATTTTCCTGCTTCAGCCTCCTGCAGCCATGAACCATAATATCCAATTTCCTATGTTATTTTAAATGCACTTTCTTTTCTATCATGTAGGGCCTTTGTTAGTTGGTAGTTTGTTATTTCTAGCTAAATTCTACTGATTTAACTTAAGGCCTGTTGCAGGACAGGCCAACAGGGTCAAGGAAATTTGCTCAAACCAGTTTCCAAGGTATGCATCTTCCTTATAAGCAAACCTAGATTCTGCCCGAGGGCCCAGCAACATTCACTGTCCAATGTTCCTATGTTCCTGATTGCTTAGAATATGCTTAGCAACCGATGCTGTCAGATGTCCTGATCATGCCCAGCCAATGAGGGGCAGCCATTGGGAGGAGGGTTTATAAGGTTCTTTCAATTATTGAATAAATGAGTCAGTCCTTTTCAACTGACTCCTGGGGTCTGTGATGTTGACTCCATACTTTCCTTCCCCTCCCCCAAGGGACCCAGCAACAAAGGCCCACTTCACAAGATGGAACCCATATTCAGCATTGCTTGGATGAGAAGAACCTGAGGCTAGAGAGCTCAGGGAGCTAGGGTAAAATCAAATAGCTATACTCATCAATTAGTACCTTATTCAGCAATCATAAGAGAAGCTTCCTCCTGTAGCAGAGTGGAACAACTTCAAAGACTCATCCATAGCCAGACATCATTGTGCAGAGAGTGAGACCTCAAAATAATCAGCCCTATACAGGATGTCATCAGCAAATCCCTCCTCTCTGGGTCCAGGGAATCTTGAGGAAGAGGAAGCAGATAGATTGTAAGAGCCATAAGGGATAAAAGACACCAAGAAAACAAGGCCTTCTAAATATAGCATGATCGAAGCACAACTGAACTCAGAGACTGAGGCAGCATATACAGGACCTGGTTTGTATGGAATAGAACAGTAGAGATGAAAGAAGAAGTGGACACATGCCTCCATCTCTAGCCCAGAAGCTATCTCCAATTGATAACCATTTAATGAAATTTTAGTTTTCTGTAAGAAATAAGGAGTCTTGCTGAGGAAACAAACTACTCTTAAGGGTAGGCTGCTTGCCCTGCCCTAAATGACCAACAGAAAATGAACTCAGGCATCTTCCCTTTTCTCATATTATTGTGTCAGGGCCTTTTATTTTTGCTTTTAATTCTATCTTTCTTATTTATTTATTTATTCATCTCTCTTTATCCTGCAGATGTTTTTCATACATATTATAGCTTTCAGTTTAATTTTTTTAGGGGGGATTCCTGAGTGTGTGAATGGTGGGGTATTTGTTTTTTGTGTCTTTCCTTGGACTGTGTTCATTCTGTTTGTTTGCTGTTTTTCAATTTTGATGTGTTAACTTTTATTCTATCTCATTTTACGTTATTATTATTCATTATTTGAGAAGTATTTCTCAAATATTAGCCTGTTTTGTTTTTTTTAGGAGAGACAGAAAAGGAATGGCTCTGGATGGGAGTAGAGATGAAGAAGAACTAGGAGGAGTAGAGAGACAGAAATTGTAATCAGGATACATATGTGAGAAAGAAGTCTGTTTTTAATAACAGGGAAAAAAGCAGGCTAAACAAGCCAGGTGGAGCAAGTCAGTAAACAGTATTTCTCCATGACCTGTGCATTAGTTTTTATCTCCAGGTTCCTGCCCAGTTTGAGATCCTGCCTAGGTTCCCCTTAATAGACTTCTACTCTAGATATGTAGGTCAAATAAACCCTTTCTTCTCCAAGTTTTTAGTCATGGTGTTTTATCACAGCAAAGGCATTCCAAACTAGGACAGATGGATAGATCAATAGATAGATGGATGAATGGGTAGATGGATACACAAATATAATATAAATCAAGTATGACGTAGAGAGAGCTCCCTAACTCTATGTATCTTGCATCAAATTTTATCATCATATGTATAGCTTCTAAATACGTACCTGCTCATTGATTTTGTTCACTAGTTACTAAAAATGGGATGTTTAAACTACCTATTTGGATTATTACTGCTTATTTTTCCTTATAATTATGATCACTTTTTTCTCTTCTTTCAGACTCATTAGATAACAACAAAAATTAATACTGTCAAAAAATAATCAGAGCTATTAATTTTAACTTAGCACTCTGAAAATTTAAGAAAACAAAACTCTTCAGTGATATCCAAGACACAATGATAAATTTGAGCTACTAGATAATACATAATTGTATATTCAACAAAAATAAAATACAGAATCTTTAGGAATATTCATACTTCCCGTTTAAACTCCAAAGATCATGGTAATGTAGCAGGAACCAGAGGCCTTGAGCCAGACCAATGACCTATGGCAATGAACATTTGCAGTAAAGATGAATGAAGTGGTAAACTGTATATCTTAACTGGCCTCACTACAGCTTCCACAACAAGATTTTACTATTTCTTTTTCCTTTGTTTTTGCTTTTGTTTTGTTTCTTTATTTGGCTTTTAGTTTTTCCTTTAAATCTGGTTTTTGTTGTACAGAGTTTCTGTCTCTGTATGGGCCAGAAGTCTGACCTATCCACAGCCACTTTTCCCCCAAAGAATGACTCAGCTGCTTATATTAATTTCATGCTGTTTGACCTATGTCTCAGACACATTGCTAGCTAGTTCTTTCATCTTAATTCAACTCATTTCCATTAATCTATCTGGCCATGTGACCCGTGGCCCCTAGCTCACCTGGGTCCTATATGCTTCTTCTTTGGCAGCTGGATGAAGTCTGTCTTGCTCCACCCTACTTCTACCTGTCTCTCCTCTGATTCTTTCACCTACTTCTATGGTGCTCCACACAGGCCAAAACAATTTCTTTATGTATAGAATGATATTCACTGCATACAGACAAACATTCCCACCACGGGCTTTGATTTTGGAAGGACACAGGGAGATAAGTGAGATATGAATATATAACATGAAATCAACAAAAAATCAATAAAATTTAAAAAGAAACACAACTCCAAAAACTTAATATCATTAAGACCAGGTTCCCTGGCCATAATGCTTTTACAGAAGTGAAATAGCAAAAAGGCAGCACTAGAAAACCAAATTATACAGAAACAAAATTGTATATTACTCTCTTTTGGATTGAAGGAAATTAATAGATGTTTGGAAATACATACTGTCTTAATTTGGATTACAATTCCTGTGATAAAGCATTGTGCACAAAACATAGGGAGAAACAGGTTTATTTAATCTTACAGCTTATAGTAAATCATCCAGAGAAGTCAGAGAAGGAACTCAAGGCAGGAACTTGGAGACAGTAATTGATGTAGAGGGTGTGGAGGAGGAGTGCTGCTTACTGGCTTTCTTCCTATGTCGGGTCATTCTGCCTTTTTATAGCAACCCCAACTGCCTTTTCAAGAGTGTCACTGCCCATAGTGTTCTAGACTTTCCCATATCAATTATTAATCAAGAAAATGTCCTATAGATTTACCAAGAGGGAGGTATTTTTTATAATTTTTAAGAATCTGTCTTCCTTAACAAATCAAACTTGTGTCAAGTTAACAAAAAAAATATACAAACATTCTATGTTAGTATTTCATAATGTTCCAAATTGTTTACTCTGAGCAGTAATAATACAGCTAAGTACTTAGTTTAAAGAATTCCATGCATAAACATGCTATGAGAGTCACATCCCAAAAAGTCAGAGTTGCAGTGCTTATAAGAGCTTCAAAATTAACACTAGTTGAATGTGTGTATGATACATTGAGTGTACTATATATAGATAGAATATCATGAAAAAAAGAAAATAAACACATTTAATTAAATGCAGCAGACTAGGTAGAATATTGAATTAATTATCCAGATGTATAAGTATATATATGGAGCCACAACACGCATTCAAAAGCTATACACAAAGTGATAAGGGTATAGCTCAGTGGTCTGGCTACAAGTTTAACATGCTCAGAGCCTCAGGTTCCAATTTCAGCAGCAAAATCTAAAACTACTTATACATAGATCACATACTAGTTCATGCCTATCACACTGAACTATAAGTTTGAGAGGCTGGTCTGAATTG